>VXBC01005897.1:121046-267264 GCA_013399945.1 Ploceus nigricollis | reverse complement strand
CTCGAGCCCCCGGGGTTTTTATGCTTGAGGAGCGGTGCGCGCGTTAGGAGGCCCCTGGAGATGCGGCAGCTTCCCCCGGGGCGTCAGGGTCACGGCCTCTTCCATGTCTTTTAATTACCTGTGCTTTAGCAGCGCGGTGTAAAAGCTTTACAGCGAAAGGCAGCAGGAGTTACATTTTTAGTTTTGTTCTATTTTCTTTATTTCTTCTGTATAGTTGAGTGGCACTGGACTGATCGTTTTTGCTGTTTCTACTCGTGAATGGATGCTCAGTCGTGGGTGCTAAAAATCAGGTGGTGAGCATAAATAAAGCTCATGATATAAAAAGTTTAGCCTATGTCATTTTAGGAAATAGTCTGTGCTCAGGATTGTAACATAGTTTTCTTAGTGCAAATCTTAAAGCTGGTCAGGAACCAATGCTTTTTACCAAGAAAGTTACCACATTCTCAGAAGTCTCTATGATGAACATCTGTACAAGAGAAACTCCCTGAAAGTAGTGGCTGAAGGCAGCAGAGCTTTCCACTTTTATCAGGGTTGTGCCGGGTAGGTGTTATTTCCCGGTGAGACTTCAGCTTTGGCTGTGGTCCGGTTGGTCTCCAGTTGGTGCTCTAGTGAAGGTGGCTGAAGCAATCGTCTCGGATGGTCCTTGTTGTCAGTTGGGCAATAGTAATAAAGTCTGGTTTAATTTGTGGTGTATGTTTTCCCTTCAGTTTACTGAGGTTTTTTTAGAATATTACTTTAAAAGTTTCAATAACTTGTGATGACTTCTTTTCCTCTAACTTGTTGAGGTTTTCTTTTTTTTTTTTTTTTGGCATCAGCTGTTCTGTGAAGAGAGATGGTTGAGGTTTAGTGGGCTATTCAATTTCCTCTTGTCTGTTTTTTAGTACTGCTGGTAAGGAGGATGATGGATTGTGAGTGATGGGTGTGAGGAATCAGTGATGAGCTGGCATGAGGCTTACTGAAGAAAGTGTGTAGTCATAGCTTGTTAGTGCTCCAATAGTAGGACTGCTCGTCACAATGGGAGATGCCAGCAGCTCTTTATGAATGGGGGAGAAGGGGAAGTCTATAAATGCAGTAACCTGCTGCATGTGTTTAGGAGCTAGAAAAGGTGAACTAATTGTTTATGAACAGCATAACTTATGGGAGCTGATAATAACTGGCAGATGAGGAAGAGGAGGGCATGAGTCAGACAAAAGGGATGCTCAGTTGTATATTGTATTAACTTTGGGTAGGAAATAACAATTTGAAACAGGTCAGGTGATAGGAGCTGTGAAGATTCGGTACAGGCGGTGTCTGTATAGGGGAAGGAAGAAGGAACAAATAAACAGAGAAGTTTTTTGTAACTTTCTTTGCCTGGTTCAAGCAATTAAGAGAATTTAAGACATAGGAAAGTCTTTTCCAAAGTTGTTGTATACAACTCTTACTATCTGAGTAGGTTAAATCTCCACTCAGGCCTGCACAGACAATAACAGAAATAAGGGAACCATGAAAGCTTTGCAGAGGAAATGCTTTTCTAGTGTGAGGTACAGGCTGTTTATAAACAGTGGTAAGTTTCATTAGGTGACAGAATAGCTTTGGTATTGGGTAACTATTGTTGTAGTGTCTTGTGGATATTTGAAAATGAGGCAGTAGATGAAGGCTGTGTGCAATTGTTGCCCAGTCTCCAGCAATGGTACAGCAATAACTGTGTTACCTTGCAGACTCAGATGAGGACGGCAGGAACCTCCTTTAAGCGCTGGTGCAGACCCAGGCTTCACAGTATTTTTTAATGCTTTTATGACTGGATTCTTCCTGTAGGGAAAAAAGGTTTAAAGCCAAAGTATTGGGAAGCAGGAGTGAACATACACCATAGCCTTGGAGCATCTAGTAGTCAGAAGAGTAGCAACAGATAAAATAAGAGTAAATAATGCTAAGGGGACATCATCAATAAGAACTCTGGTCCTTTTCCTGTTACAACCTTTGAGTGGCAAAGAATTTTAAGCTGTGTCCCTTTGTGAATACATATAAAAGCTATATCTCATCTTTAAAATACCTTGCTTGTAATAAACTTCATGAGCAACAGGCAAAATAGTGAAATTTACTCAAAACAACTTTTCGATACAGAGAGTAGAAACATGGCAGTACGAGTAGTTTCCAAACAATTAAAAATAACATTTTTGAGGAAAATGGGTATCTGAAAATACTTCTTTTAATGAAATATTAAAATAACCTTTAAACAGTACAAGAAAAAACACATATTAAAATGTGGTGGGTAGCATCAAAGAATTTTACCATTTCCTGCACTGTTCCTGTTGTGGTTGTTTTTCTGTAAGTGAAGAGTCTGGTGCAAAAATATGAAGGGTGAGAAAGAGGCAAGTGTAAGGTGTGCCCAGCTCAAAGAGAGGACTGTGAAGAGAGAAGCAGGGCTCACCCCAGTGGGTTTACAGTTAATTGGCTTTGTTTTTGCTGTCATGAAGCTCGAACTCACTACTGTTGTCAAATATAGGGAGCTTACATTGCAAGGAGTAATTCTGCTTCATGTGGCTTTGGGAGTGTAACAAGTCAGTGCTGGTAATATTCACATTCTTACATGTTAAATAAAACTAAGCTGAGTATCCACTTGTCCCTGGTGTCTAGAAATTGGTGTATTTGCAGCTCTGGTACACTGAGTTGTTCCCTTCAGATCCACTTTGTTTTCCTTATTTACTGGGTATGGGAAAATGTGTCCTTTTAGCTCATGAGTGCTACACCAGGCAGCCTTGGAGATGTCCAAAGTAAATGTATACAATATTAAGACAGAAATGCTAACCTGTTGCCTTTGTTTCTGAACATCCATCAATGCTGGTGTCACCCAGTCCACTGGGGAAGAGGGACTGGGTTGCCTGTAGAAGGATATTGTCTCTTTTGGGATTTCTTTTTCCCCTGGAACTCATTCTTGGTGTCATTTGCTGTGATCTTCTCTGGCTCTGTACTCCCAGTTTTGGGTCTCATAGGAGCTGTCAGCTGGGAAGAGGATCAGTATGGGGCAAATCTGCTAGGCTGTCTTGTTATGGCAGCTACAGAAATCCTCAAAAGTACAAATAAAAATATACAGAGATGCATAAGAAGAAATGACGAATTACTGCAGACATGTTTTACCAGTCTCGCAGTGATGACTGGTGGCTTTACTGCTGAGCTCTTTCTGCTGCCCAGTGACCAGTATTGAGTTGGCCCCACCGGTTAGAAATCATACAGGCATTTCACAGTTAGCATCTTAGATTTTAAAAATTCGGGTAGGGGTCAGGTAGTTTTGTAAAGCACTGAGCGGAAGAAAGACTCCTATAACTACTTTCTGATGTATTCACTACGTAACCCTATCGTTACTTCGAAAACTACTTGTAAGTCTAATTGGCATATTCTGTCCTGCTTCCTTGCTTTATATCTTTAGACAGTCTCTCACCAGATGAAACTACCTAATTTTTAGTGCTGTTATTCCCAGTAAGTATCTCCTCTGTGAAGTACACATTTATTGTAGAAACTGTTGGTAAAAATGAAGGTTTTTCTAAAGGATGTGTCTTAATCTTATTAAATGTGCTTGTTTATTTTAATGGCTTTATTACATATGTCTGAAACAAAGACAATGTTGAAATATTAATATGCAGCACACTTCTTTTAAGGCTGTGAGGACTGAGATAGTTACATCCCTAAAGGCAGATTTTGGAGATGCTTTTGGAAGATGACTGCTCCAAGTACTTACTATTATGTCCTTTCCTTCACATTAGGTGGCATTCACTGACAGGCCCCTTATTCATCTAGTATTTTTACTACTTTTCTGGCAGTGCAGCAGCAGCAATGGTACCAGATGAAATCATTATAGAAGGAGTTATACTAGTTCAGAGAACTACATCAGAGCTTTAAAAACAAAAAATTAAAGGAGTAGATAAGACATTCTTTAGTTTTCTTTGTTCTGAGATTTAGATGTAGCTATTGCAATGAGTTCTCCCTTTTTTAGTACCTCAGTGCTGTAACAATTTTACTGGTCTGTATCTTGTTTCTTACAATCATTAGTAGAGCGATAAAGGCCTATCTTTCATCTGTTCAAACTCAGCAAAGCTGGAAACAGATACTTTGTTAGAAGTGATTCCTTTTTGTAAATTAATTTCGTTCTGCGTTGCCCTGTGACCTTTTAATTCCCACCAAGAACACTTCTGAAGGCTGCAGAATGTGAAACATACACAGATTGTGCTTTTGACGTTGAGTTAATTTCAAAAGAAAAGCAATAATGAATGTCTTTAGACATCTTCAAAATGTATCATTATTGCTGTTTGTTACCTGAGGAAAGTTTCTTATGTGCAATTAAGTCAGAATTTGTATGTTTTCTTGAGACAAGTATGCCCTGAACATTTCTGTGACCAATTTTTCATTACCTTTCATGGTTTACTCCCTGCCAAAGTAGGCTAGACTCTTTCAGTTTCCCAGCCCCCAAGTAATTTTCATGTCTGTAAGGGGAGTGGCACTATGGAAGATGACAACATCTGATGGAGCAGCTGTTCTGTCCGATGCTCCTTGCTCTGTGGTACAGCAGCTGCTGAGAGGTAGCATTTCTCCACAGCCTTCCAAGTCTTTTCCCAACTTCTGTCATACCTTCTGCAGAAATCATTGGAGCATGTTTTCTGTAATAAACCACAGGAGGGTTGAATGAAGTGTCCTCTAAATAGAATGATAATTTAAGATTACTTAGAGACTTCAGTTAATGCAGAACACAGCTTTGTGTTTGCTTAGCCAGGCTAATCCTGGGGAGCTTGTTCCACCAATGTGCTTGAGCCAGCATGTTTTGTGTCCTTAAAACTTCACGGGTGCCCAGAGAGGTCCCATTTTGCAGGTGGAGGGAAGGCCTGTGTCTCTGCCACTGTGCTGCAGTTCAGTTTGGTCAAGCCTGCTTGAATTGGTTTGCAGTGATACTTGGTACTCAGATCAAGCAGAGATTCCAAGTTGTGTTGCAGGAGCTTGCCCTGAGCTAGGTGGTGGATTTTGTCTGGGATTATTAAAGATGAGATCTATGGCTTTGGGGAATTTCTCAGTTTGCACTGAATTTGTTTAGATTTATTGATGTTTTTTAAAATGACTTTTTTATACGTTTTTGTTATGGTTTTCAGTACTTTCAATACTTTCTTGCGGAGAATTACCTAAAGGTGGGAAAGACACGTTGAATCATTTGGTTCTTCTTACTTCAAACCTGTCATGTGAAAAACTTGAAGTTTGCTCAAAAAGCATTCTGTGAACCCTGCCTACCATATGAAATAAAGGGGAATGCAAAGGCTTTTACTCTTAGCAGTGGATACTGACTGAGGTCTAGCTCCTGTTATCTTGTTGATAACTGTGTAGTTGCTGTAGTGTAATGAAAGAACTCATGGAGTGAGGTGTTGCTCAGGATTTTAAAGACTTCTGCTAGAAATGAAGAGGAAACCAAGGAGAAATGAAGGGGAGTTCACATTGTGTACCTCAAACCAAACTAGTATGTGTCTGTAGTGGTGATGTTACAGTGATTGATATTATTTTTCTGATGAATACAATGTAAGTTCAATTGTTTTTCATGCAACTTAAATAAGTGTTTTTCTCCTCACCCTTTCAAAAAAACTTCTAGATGACCAGAGTTTACTTCTGCCTGGTTTGCATCTTTTTCTGTTATTGGAGTGAACAAATACCACCTTTTGGGTTGTTAGAAAGTTAGTTAGTTAGTTTGCGGTTTTTTTTTGTTTTTTCATGAAAAGTCAAGATCTCCAGAGAGTATTTGCAGATTCAGAGTGGGACCTAAGTTAAAAATTAGATTTTAGGAAACAAGGTTAAGCTCTGAGGAAGTTCTCTATCTTTTTGAATTTTAAGTACTGATACTTGCAGCAAAAGTTTGCAGTCTCCAGATGGGGTATGAGACTTAGAAAGTGTTCGTTTAAAAGTTCAGAGAGTTTACATTCCAAAAATTTCGGAAAGTGCAAATTTCAAAAGTGATGAGGTTTTGCGAATAGTTCACAAACAATGACAGCTAATTTTGCCACAGATTATATCAGCTGCTAGGCATAGTGCAGCCATTCTTCAGAAACAAAATTAATAAGTCAGATTCTACATTGCAGATATAGTAAATTAGGTGCCAGGCCACAGATTTAAAGATTGCTGGGTTTGTGAGAAGTGGAAAGGAAGAAGTTGGTGGTGCTCACAACTGCCTGCGGGAAACACTTGCAGTTCAGTGCAGCTGATGGTGTGTTTGTGGCAGGTGAGCTGAAGCCAGGGGTCAGAGGCAAGTGCAATGTTCTTCTGTTGCTTGTGCAAATTTTTTACCACAGAAAGGGATGTCCAGATGCACTATTTCTGAAGGTAAATATTATCTTCTCTCCATTCACTGTTCTGAAACAGAGGGATCCAGTAAAGTCAAGTCTTGCAAAGCAGTAGGTTTCTCTGGTGTATATATGTGCTTCTCTACGTGGAAATAAGTTTTAACAAATGCAATTCAAAATTTATCTGTATGGAAACAGATATAGAATATTCAAGTCTCCTGAGTCAGACCAGGAAACTGACAGTTTCAAATTAATTTCGAAATTTTAATTTGAACTTAGGGAAAGCATTCACATCAACATGCTATCCAGTATTAAGGAAATGCAGTTCTGTTAATCAGTGCTTAATGTATTTATTAGAGGCATGCAGTCATGTCTTGCCTTTCCTAGAACAGATGTTTTTAAGTGTACTTGACATGTTTTCCTCATGTCAATTTATTTGCAGTTTGAAATTTTTCTTTTCTCTCCAGTACAGCCCCATTGCCTCCTGGTGTGTGATACAGGTATTATTTTCAAAGTTTCAGAAAGATTTACCCTTACTTTTTTTTACATCATGTATATTATCACCCTTGTCATCAGTTGTCCATGTTGCCAGTGTGCAGAGGGAAGCATTTGATACAAATCTGTGAAATGCATTAGAAGAAATATCTGGTGACATAAGCATTAAACTACTTATAGAATTTTCAGATAACTTTTTTTTTTTTTCCAGTACATGCATCATGAATGAATCTGCGTCTAGTGGAAATGGTCAGGAGTTTGATGTATTTAGTGCAATGGACTGGAAGGATGGCATAGGTACTTTGCCTGGAAGTGACCTAAAGGTAAGATATGTAATTTTTTCAATAAAAATGTTAAATGACAAAAGGATGCATTTGAAAAGCTGGTGTGTAGGTATCTGCTTTTATGAATAAAACATGAATCTGCAGTTCTGAGTTAAGAGACTGTAGCCTGTTAGGTTTTAGCTCTGGAGTTTCTTGATTCAGTTTGTGGTGCTGGCACAGACAGCCGTCATCCCTGTAGGAAGGCATAAATTAGCACTGCCTCACTATACAGACAGAATTAATCAAATGCACAAAATCCCAAAGAAATCTCAAAAGTGTGAAAATGCAGTCCACTTAGAGCATTATATTACTGTATCACTAAGAATTTTCATACTGTCATTGACTCTCACGGTCTTACATTCTTAGGTGTTTTTATTTCTAAAAATAGTTTATTTTTGCTATGCTTTTGTCATGTGGGTGCCTAGAAAGATGAATAAAGTGAGTGCTTCTGAGCTGGTTGCAGTTTAGAAATTTGAATTATACTGGAGTAGTAATTTTGGTTACATTTTTCACACTGTTTGAGTTTCCTGAAGTAAATTATAACTCTTTTGTTTTCAGTTTCTTTTTGTGTATCTGTCATCAGAAGGTGTCCTTTGCTGTGCTTGCGATTTTGATATTAGAGACTGTCTTGTACCTATTTCCTCTTGATTAAAGTCAATATTTTTGTATAATTCAAAGTAATGTGTTTTGCTTGTAGTTTGTGTTTTGAAAGGAATCTCACAAGAAAATGTGTGGCATTTAGAACAACTTTTTATCTTTTGGTGCCTGGTAGGATTTCTATTGTTGAATTAAGATTTTAAAAATGTTTGACTTTTGGGACATATGTGTTGTGAATGTGTTTTTGTGTTGATGTTTAGGTCATTTGTTTGTTTGTTTTGTGGGTTTGTTTGAATTTTTGCTTTTAGTCATAGAACAGTAGAATAAATTTACAGAATAATTTTCTTTGCAGAGGACTTCGGGCCACCACCCAGACTGAGTACCCCAGACTTTAGGGCAGATTAGATCAGGTTGTTCAGGATTTGGTTATCTGCAGGGCTGGAGATACCACAGTCTCTCTGGGCAACTTGTTCCAGCATTTCTCTACACTCATAGTAATTTTTTCCTTTTATGGATACGGTGTTGGAATTTCTCCTTTTGTAGCTTATGCCTGCTGCCTCTTGTCCTTCTCCTGTGCACATCCGAGAAGAACCTGGCTCCATCCCCTCTATATCCTCCCCTTAACTGCTGGAAGACAGCAGTAAAATCTGTCCTTCTGTTCTTCTTGCATGTCATCTGCCACAGCCTGTACCTGGTTTGGTGGACTTGCTGCAGTATGAGAGTGCCTTTCTCCTAGCAAACACAGCAGCCTACATATGCTCTCATCAGAATTCACTGGAGGAGAATGGTGTGTTCCCCTGTCCTGCTGGCTGCCCTCTTGCTCAGGCAGTCTCGGGTGCTCCTGGCCACCTTTGCTGCCAGGGCACATTGCTGACTCACGTTCAGGTCACAGATTTTCTGCAAAGCTGCTCTCAGATAGTCAGCCCCTGGTCTGAACTAGTGCATGGAGATGCTCTGTCCCAGGTCCTGCTTTGGTGGACCTTCATGGCATCTTGTTCTTGTTAGCCCATCTTCTTCAGCTTATTGAAGTTTAGATAGACCAGCAACCCTGCCCTTCAGTTCATCAGCCATTCCCTTCAATTTCATAGTTTGCATTTCCTGCCTGTACTCATAGAGAAGCCTTTCTTGTTGCCTTTGCTAATTTATTCTCTGGCTGAGTTTTGGATTTCTTAGTTCCATGACTGTACACTACAGCAATATCACTACATTCCTTGTCTGTGAAGTTTCATTTTCCGCGTTCTGCTTACCTCCTTTTCCTTTTTGAACTAAGTCAGGAGTCCCTGGTTCATTCATGATGGCCTTCATCCACATTTGCCTAACTTGTTGTACATTGACATGCCTCATTCTCTTGGTGTGAAGTCCTTGGAGAGAGAGACAGATTTCCTGGGCCATTATTTACCCTTGGCAGGATCGTCTTCTGTAGGATCCTGCCAAGCAGATCTCTGAACAAGCCAATATACACCTCTTCCGAAGTCCAGTGCTGCTGTTTCATTATTTGTTTCTCTTGCTTATTTCAGGATTTCAGACTTCATCATGTCATAGTGGTGATGATAGCCAAGGCTATGATGGGCTTCCACATCCCTGAACAGTTCTGTATTTTTAAGTCCAGGCCTTAAAAATTTGTTTCTATTTTAATATCCAACATCATGTGAAAGGGAACCATAGTATTGCAATATTTGAGCAATACAAAAGGGAACAGTGCAGGAAAATACAATAATCTCATATAAATAACTGGTTTGTGCTTTTTCCAGTTGTGGTTGCCCTATGTCATACAAAACTGAAGCAAAGTTAGAGTCACTAATGAGTAGAGGAATGGGAAAGTTTCCATGTAAAGTGAGGGAAAGGAGCTGGTAGGTAGCTCAGGGTAACTTCAAGAAATCATGTAGAAGATTCTTAACTATGTTCTTTTCAGGAAAGCATGAGCTTCATTTTAAGGCTGCTCTTTTGGTTTATTTACTTATTTATTTATTTTAATTTGGAAACAAACATATTTGATTTTTGTACAGAGATTCTTTCTTTGGTCCAAGCTTTAGGCGAGGTGCATTCAGAGGTGCAATAGTAGTCCACCCAGAATGGTGAAATATATGGAGGCCAGGCAGCTCCTTTGTGGGTTATTATTTGGGGGTTTGTTTGCTGGTTTGCATTTTGTTAGATACAAAAGCAAGGGGTTGAAGAGATGAAAGGGATGAAATTGAAATGGAGCCATTTTAAGACTGACTGAAGGAAGAATGTTTTCTAACAATGCAGAATTAGCCCAAGAAGGTCACTGTACCAAGGAACATCAAGATTCAATGAGAGACTTAGGTGTTCACACAGATACAAAAACCAATTTGAGCTGTTAAAATAGTAAGGACTTTTAAGCTTTTATGATAATTGTAACTCATATTTCAGGACTGCTTCTAAATAGTGATGGTTAAAATGGTGACTAATCACTTGAAATTGTAAATGTGATCATGGAAAATATGTTACGCTCTTTGTGGAATTCTCAGAATAGAGTCAATGAGGATTATTTACCTGAACTCTCCTGGTCACAGAGTATTTTACTATTGTGTCCTGAACCTAAGTAAACTGACCTTACATAGCTTATTGTAAGCTTGTGTATGTCTTTCAAAAATTGTAATAGACTTGTTCTACTAAAGGTATCAAACCATCATTGTGTATTTACATTGAAATGCACTTGAAAAATCTGGTGAAAACACTGTAATAGCAAGAAACTTAAACACAAATGTTCTATTTTTACAGCTTGGTAATAGATTTGAGTGTCTGAGGCATTTTATAACAAATAATAAGCAATAGCTTACATATCCATTGTAGACAAAGTGTTGCTTAATTTCTCACATTTAGTCTTTTGTCTTCTTAAAATGTTAGGGGAAATTGAACAGTCAGATTTGGCAAACTGTATTGTATCAGCATATTAACATTAAGTTAAATGTATACCAAAATATTGAAATGCTGCTTTTTAATGTAGACATTTTAGGGAATTACCTAATTGAAGTCCTTATTTTTAGTTGTATAAATAATATAGCATTTGCTTGTCTGTATGGCTTGCATGATGACGTGTCATGCTTATTTTAATGTATGCATGTTTTAAGATATCTCTTTCCTTGTGTGCTTTATTGAAATCCAGCCTGGGGTTATCAGGCAAGTATATGTGAGCAACGATTCTTTTTAGAACCACTTCATTTTTGTGAATATGCGCTCCTGAATGGTGAAAACTTGGTAAAACACTATTGTAAGTAGAGCAAAATGTTTTTGAAACATTTAGAAATAACTTTTCTCAATGTTTTTTTTAAATTTCTTAAATCTAACTTTTCTTATGGTACAGAAGAGCATCTAAATCAGGAATAGATACTTGGATTATTTCTTTTTGTTATTTCTCCGTCTAGTCAAAACAAGGGAGCCAAATCAGATACCAAGCTTCCGTTCTCAGCCATGCCACAGTCTCTTATTCCTTATATATATTTTATATATAATTATTCCTTATATTTCTGTACCAGTAAAATGCTGAAAATGTTCTTCTCCTACAACTTTGGGCACTGTTAATTCTTAGGGTTTTGTCACTTGTAGTTGGAGAAAGCTGTGGAAATACATTCTTATACAGATTTTGTTAAAAAATCTTCACCAAAAATAGTTAACACTCCTTGAACACTGCTTTGAGCATGCTGTGTGACAGATAAGTAGTGAATAGTTGTGGAAAATGCTAGAATTTCAAATTACACAGGGAATGGGGAGAATTAAAAATTGTACAGTATGATGCACTGAAGACTGTGAACAAAAATTTTAGCATTGTATATTAGTTCTTTCAAGATGTTTAAATAAAACAGAAAACTTGAATTCCAGTAGAATTTAAAATAGTTTACAAATTACAGAATGCCTTCATGTGGCAGGCAAAGTAATGTATGCTCATCTGAAAAACATCAGTGCTTACCAGTTACTCTGCATGGTGTGAATGTAAATGTGAAACACTCCTCTTTTTTCTCTTTTTTTTTTTTTCTCTTTTTTTAAATCTCTGTGCTGAGTGCACACAGTAACACCATGGCTTCAAGATTTAAATACACTCATTAAATTGGAAAAGCTGTAATAATTTACAGTCACTTCCTACTGCAGTGACAGAAGTTTATGAAGTACTTCTTAATACATTTTCTAGTGCTGTGTTTGGAAAGTGAGCAGTTATAAACTGCGTGGACAGAATTTTGGTCATTTCCAGCTTGCAAATTGTACTTGAACATAAAGAAAAAAAACTAAAATTTAATGATGAAGAAATTAACCTGTAAATAAAGTTGGGCAGCAAATATTGTAGGAAACCAAATAGAGTAGTGAATATGAATGGTGGAATAATGGCCAGTGGTGTTTGGTATTTCCAGCAGTGCCGTAAAGAAGGTAAGAGTGATTTGGATTGCTGTGTTTCTGAATGCAGGGGTGCTGCAGCTACTCAAGGCAGTAAAGTGTATCCTTCCACCTGCCTGTTCTGAAGTTGCGTTCCAGCTTGCCCGGGAAAATTAATGATTTTAGAACAACTTATTTTCTCACACTGTTATGGAAACGTCAATAGCATCTCGGGCAATAACTTTGTACAGTGATTTTACAGTGCAGTACTGTTCCTGTTCTCTCATGGCATCATGGATCTCTCGCTTTGAATCTGGAGAGGCAGAGAGGGTCCATGAGAGTGGTGTCCGTGGGAAACATCAACTACCTGTAACTGGTTAAATCACTGCTGGCACTGGGAAAGTGCTGGTGCTGCTCCAGAGAGAAGATGGATTCACTTCAGGGAAGGTGGTTAGGAGTAGTGTAGGGAGCAGACAGCAAGGTACATAGGGACTTCCTCTGACCATGTGTGAGCCCCAGCAGATCTACCTAGTGGCCTGGTCCTTTCCACGTGAAATTAACTTTATTCTGTTGCAATATAATTAATTAGCTCTTGCTCTGCTTCATTGCCATAGATTTCTGGTTAAAACTTTGCAATGTCATAAAATGAGTGAACCTTATGTAATGAAAAAAAGACCAAAAAAGGAAATTTCACTATTAAAATTGTTAAAACTGCAAAGGCAAGAAATGCTGGATTTAGGCTTGCCTTTAGATCTTTATTTAGGTTCCCTTGTGTGTATTCATGGTAGTCTTCCCTTAAGTGATCACACAGTATTTTACCACAAAATCTTCTGTGCTATTTGCTGTAGATGCTGTTAAATTTGCAAACAACTGGGCAGAAGGTTTCAGGAAGGAAAAGGAATAGTTTTGTGGCTATTGCAGGTAAATCCCACATGGGAACGCTTAGCACCGCACTTGTTTCTACCGCAGCCTTTCTGCGCAATGCTGAACAACTCACTGGAACCAAATTTTTGGCAGGTAGCCATTTTTTATTTGTTCACTAGCTTGGGCTGCCCATGAGATATTAGTGTTTTGTGTCTAGAAATATTCTGGCCAAAATAATTTGGAGCCAGGGTTGCCTTGTAGGTCAACTTCTGGATCAATAAGCGTCATCTTGGCAGGCCTTGACTTCTGGCTCTGTTGCTGATTTATGTGTCACCTTAAGAAAGTCTGTTTAGCTGCAATTTCCTACTCAAGTGGAGATAATAAGGCAGACTGAGTTTGCAGTGTAGAGAAATCAGTGGGAAGCCCTCTGGTACTGAGATAATTCTTGAGCACTTGAAGTGGGATGGGGGGAGGTTTGGAAGAGCCTGAGGAGTGTCTAAGAATAAAGTAGATAAACATTACTGCAGACAAGACTGAGGTATTGGTATATACTGGGAAAGTGTCAGTCTCTCTTGCTAAAAGGATATGTTTTCTGATGGTACCTTGGCTTTTTGTTCAGCAGTGATGAGAGAATGCTCCTATTATTTTTATTTTTGGAAGGATATAATTTGATAGCAATTCCTTCCTGCTTGTGCTTGCCCAGATAGGAAAAAAAACCTTTCTTTTTGGATGCAAATTGTTCTCTCTTTGTTACTTCAGGATTGGCCTATTGCAGTGTTACTGAAGCATCTTAAAATCAGTCCAAGATTGGTGGAAGTGCTTGCCTTTCTTCCTGACAGCATCTTTCCAGTGAGAGTGGGTCTGGTCTTGCCCCTTGGTCGTGGTGAGGAATTTAATTTCTGCTGATTGTGATTTAGGGAGCCCTAGATACCCTGTGATCCTGCTTAAGTTTGTCTTTTGCCATACTTGCAGAGTAGCAGTGTGCAGGCAGGATCCTTTCTCATGTTTGAAGAAGCAGAATTGGCAGGTGCAGGAACAGCACATTTCCCCAGTATTCTCTATCCCTAAAAGAGTCAAAATTTTGTGACGAGGCAAGTGTAAGGGGTCACGTGCTTACTGAGTGCTTTAAGATAAGCTGGGAGCAGAGTACTCAGAAGGATGAAGAGCTACCAAAGGGAGGGTTTTTTTCTTTTGTAAGTGGCTGAGAACAGAGATTTTGTTTCAGGAGTTACTTTACACTGCATTGTAACAGTAATTGCTAGAATGCCTAAAGCTTTTTTAGATACATGTTCTTTGTTGTACATTGAGGTTTTTTAAAAAAGAAAATAAACAGTCATTCTGCTTTCAAACCATGTAGAGTAAATAGGACTGGCTTTACTGCTTGAAGAAAGAGTATAAAAATACCAACAGCTGCCTCATTTTTCTGAATGCTATTCAGCCCTTGCCTGGGGCAGGGGTTCTGTGGAAAAAGTAGTATGTGATTGTGCATGTAAAGAGTGTATCACACACACAGGGAAGAGGGGTCTGGTTGAATGGACAAGCTCTGGCATTCAATAACTTATTCAACTTAAGTAATATGTTAAAAATAGTTCGGCGTGTAGCAGGATGTGGTTGGACAATTCAATGGTGACAGATGATTCCTTCACTTTAAAAAGACTATAAAAGGCCAGGAAAGCTCTGATTTATTTGAGGAGTCCCACTGAAACCACTGTGACTAAATGGTGATTGACACCAAGAATGATGATAACTTTTTGCTAGCTAGAGATCAGAGTGTAGTTCTTGTATCACTGAAGTCCCAGGTGTCAGCCCTCTTGACAAACTGCTGTGGAATTCTGTGACTTTAAGCTTAGCTACTTCATAGGCATAAAGAGTATTGAACATCTACTCAATTTACTTGTGTTTTGGATATTAAAAACTTTGCAGATTCTTCTGAGAATGTCCACAATCACTGTTGTGGTGTCAAGATATGTTTTGTTGCTGAAGTTACTGTCAGATTGGAGCAACAATTGTCTTTATTGCAATGAACTCTTTGTCCTTGTCTTGCCCAGTAGATGGTGGTGTTGGCTGATTTTTCTAATTTATTTTAAAGCTGTGCATTAACATATGTGGGAGTTTTGTTCTTTTTTTTTCCCCTTTGCACTTCAATTGTTCTTCCTTTTTTTTTTTTGTCTGTCCTCCCAAATAATAATTTTACCATATATAAAACAATAGCAACTTTTATTCTGATTTGATACCTGTGGGAACTCATGAGATCTTTTACATTCTTAAGAGGGCACAAGTAACAGAGTAACAGCAAGCATTGATAGTCTGATCTGTGTTGCTCTGAATTGGACACATGTAACACTGGGAACTTAATTTGAAACTAGATTGTATGCATTTGTTCCCAACAGGTTTGAGTTTTTAAGACTTAATCTACAATATGATAGACATTTTGCATTGTTTGCAATTTTTTTTTTCATCCCACAGAGAGACAAATGCTCAAGAGTACTTTTATGAAATGTGGAAAAGAGAACTGAAAGCCCTTTTAGCATTCAATTAGCCCGACATAAAACCACAGTGTCTTCCAGCCAGCAGGATAAGGCAAAGAACTTCCATTAGAAATGGAAATTCTCTAAACCCACTGGAGTTATGCTTTGTCATGTTCCCTGGGATTTCCGTGGTTCAGCGTAGCACATGGTGGGCAAAGAATGACAGGCTGAGCAGGAAGATGGAGAATATTTTCATAAGAACAGAAGGACCTTGTGCTTAGCACAATAAAATTGAGTTTGAGGAGGTACATAATTCCTTGCTCTATCATGTACCAAGAGAATAAGTGTTAGGGTACTACAGCTATGTAATCCATAGGGTAATGTGGCTTCAGAAAAAATGGGTACAAACTGACAATGAATACGTGGAAATTAAAATATAAAAGGAAGTTTTTCAAGAAAGAAATTCAGGAATGGACTTTCAGTTCACTGGTAACAGAAAACCTGTCTTCTTCTGAAACATTTATTAAATACTTTGTGTGATGCTATTGCTTGTAGTAGACAAAGGCTTCATATTAGTGGCTTATGATACTGGTTTCAGTCCTGTGTAAATTTTCAAACAATTTTAATTTTTTGGAAAATATTTATTGAAAGTAATTTTGGTCTCAGTAGAAAAACTTAGCATGTGGATGGACAGAAGTGGTTCAGAAAGTATTGATAATGTTTGATTATTATTTATTTAAGCCTTGGATTCCCTCAATATGTTCATTATATATTGAATGAATATTACAATTTTCCTGGGGATAAAATTAACAGTCATAAAAGCTGAAGTTTTAGTATATCAAGGCATTGTTTCCCGAGAATGTGAAAATGTATCTCAGCTCTGAGTGGAAGGAATCTCTAATGATGTTTAAATGGAAGCTACTGTTCTTGATCCTTGTGGAAACTGCAGATAAGGCAGCTGAGTAAGTTCTGTTTTGTATACTTACCTATAAGAGGTATACCTAAGAGCTGGACTCTTCCTGCCAACTCAGTTACAATATGTTTGCATTAAAAGAGTTGCAGTTACTTGAACATGTGTATTTTTGCCCTCATTGCTCGCCTGTACATGAAATTTTGGAAGTTAAATTTCCTATCCAGATGCTATATTCATTCCTGTTTATCTTCATGTGAATTTGTTCAGGAAAGCTGTTGAGGTTTCTTTCTCTTCTCTGTTGCTGTCTGATCTTTTAAGACCATTGGCTTCATAGCACGGGACAGAGAATAACCTTAAGAGATTACTTAAAATTTGCCAACAGGCATTTGACAAATGTCAAGTGTATTGAATTGATACACAATAAGCCTTATAATTTATTCTCTTTAAAACATTTAAGTGACAAAAAGGTCTTTTTTTGTGGGTTTATTTGTAAAGTGCTTGGTTAGGGCCTTTGTTTCTGTCAAGGGGAGTTTCACCGTTTGGTGCAATGAAGGCAGATTGAAGGGAAATCCCTTTATCTAATGCAAATGTCTATATTTACTTAAGCAGTTTTGTGACTTGAAAACAAATTTTTACTTCTCAGAAAACTGTGGATCCATCCTCAGAAGTTGTCTTAATGGCACTGTCACCTGCTGTGACATTTAAAACTGTCAAGACACCTAGGGAAGTGCCTGTGAGAACTGCCCTTACTGTATTTTGGCTTGGAGGAAATATGATGAAAACTTTACTTTTAGGTTTTCTATTGCCTACAGTCTAAGTAGAAGAGGCTTACAAATGTGTTCAATTTTTTCATAGGCACATAAACCACCATTAATCTAGATCCCTTTTTGTCACGCTTCCAGCAGTATACACTAGTTGGCACGTTGCTCTGGCAGCTATTATCCTGTGATGACTTTGTGCAGCATGCTGCTTTGTACATCTATTTATCCTATTTTTAAGCAGTTAACCTTTGTCACAAGCTGTTCATGTCTTTTCTTCCCCAGCTAAAACCAGAGTATGACTTCCCAGGTCTGAGGTGTTGCTGTGGTTAGCCACCAAGAGCTTGGGGTATACATTAGTGCTGACGCTGTCGCTGGGTAAATAGGGAGTGAGAGCAGTCATGAATTCAAATTTGCCTCCAAACAGGAGCTGGAGGCCTCTGACACCGATAAAGGCAAGGCTGCAGGAGTTACCGGGAGTAACCAGGAGTTACAGTGATCAGTGAAGCAGTGCCCAGTTGGACTGTTGTGCCCTCCTGCCTGCTAAGGCAGTGGCAAGTTGTCACTCCCCATCACCGAGACCATTTTAGCATGGTTGCCTGGCTTTGAGGAGCTCCTTGAGGAGCTCTTCTTTAATGGTTCAGCTCTTGCTGCTGTTAACAGCCTCCGGGGAAAGAGAGGCTGGGAGCTGCCTTCCCTGCAGTCATCTGTCTTCCACTGTTTGGTGCCTATCAGTCAGCAGGGAGCCCTCTGGGGCCAGATGGGCTGGCAGGTTGCTGCATTACCTAGGGGGATGTCCTTGCATTCCACAGTAGGCCCCGGTGGAGGAGGAACCTGTGTGTGGTGTCAGGGCTGGCCATTGATTGAACCATGCAGAAACATTCCAGGTATTTAGGTATCCCAGGACTGTTCAGAAATAACCTTTGGTGCATGGAAGTTCCAGCTGACACTGTATGAAGGTGTGGGAGAGTGTTTTGAAGAGCTGCTCAGTAACCTCCCTGTGCCCAGCTTGCTGGTAGGCTGCAGCAACCTGCAGGTGTCTTGGCTCATGTTCACAGCTTGCCTGCTGTGAGACAGCTCTTGCAGAGTTGGAGCTCTTGAAAGCGAGGAAGGTTTTCCCTTTGACATCCACTTGTTGCAGAGGCAGCAAAGCACAAATAGCAAAAATGAGCTTAACCAAAATAGGAACAAGACTGAGTGCGTAAGTCAGCTGTAAGACTCTTCTGAATAGTAACTCTACTGCTTTTCTGTGGTTGGAACAGCATGAATGTCTCTCCACAAACTGAAGCATCAGCACGTGGTGTTTAATGCATTTGGTTGCCTTTCAAAGTTGAACTCACGGTGTTTCAGTCCAGATGGATTTGTCAGCAGTTTGTCCATGCTTTCATATCTGTTGTGAGCACAGCTGATCACAGGCAAAAATCTTAGCTCCAGACATCTTATGATTGTGTGAGGGCCTCTTCTTCCTTTTCTACCCCCAGCTTACTTCTTAGCTGTTCACATTCCTTAGGACCTTTTGACTTTTGCAAATATTAAGTCTGGAGGGACTGTATTAGTGAAAGCACACTTTATATGTGTGTGTTTATAGGGGTTACCTTTGCTTGCAGCAGAATGGCTTATTCAGTACTGTACCGTGGCAGGGTCCAAAGTGAGGGGGTGTGATGTGTTCAACAGCCTCTGGAGGCACAGAAAGGGTCACTGTAGTGCCAGGCAATTGTTCCCATTCTCATTTTCCCGAGGTAAAGTTGCCTGACCAGAGAAACAGAAATCTGCTTCATGCTATGGCCTTGAAGGAATATCTTCTCTTGTGGATGTCGGGGAGCTTTGAAGGACTCTTTCAGATGTAATTTTCCCTGTTGATAGCTGTTGGTAAGAGCACCACACTGATAAAGACCTGTTCTCTGTGGCAAAGGCACCCCTTCACTGTTCAGAGCAGGCGTCAGGGACAAAATACTGCCTTGAGCTATACCCGTGTCACCAGCTGGGCCTGCAAACCACGCAGTGACTGGGAAGCAGAATTACTTTCATGTGGTAGTGCTGTAATCACTATAGCATTGGGAAGAAACTTTTCTTCTGGCAGCAGGACAGCTATAACTCGTGGTGCTCCAGTGTAAGCACAGCATGTGGGGCATTGTTGGGCCTTGCGTCTGGCTGACAGTAATATCACATTCAGCGTGTAATTAAACACCTCATAAACTGCCTTGAGATGTTTGTTTATGTGTGCTTTTTAGTGGGGAAGTAGTGTGTTTTCAGAGAATGCTGAAATTTCTGTACTCTGTGAAGCATTTGGTGTGTGATGTTCATTCAGCTCCCTTGTCCTCAGAAAGAATACTCAATGTCTGGAGTTTGTTATTTTCCTGGCAGTGAAAAACATATGGCTAGGGGATGTTCCTGTGAATTTCTGTTACTAGTTTTTTTTTTTATATGTGTGTGTAAGTTAGATATTGGAGGCATCTGGATCAGTATCTGTTGCAAATTAATATTTATAGATATCAAAATGAATTCGCATTTGTCTTGATAGAAACAAGAACGGCTTGTTTTGAATTCCATGGGGATAAGCAGAAACACATAGAAAATAAGCAGTGTGATGAGGACACCATGTAAAAACTATATTGAATAGAAGATACTTCAAGAGACTTCTAGTAAATTTTTACTATGCTCTGTGCCATTTGTTTTGTCTTACAGTTTAGAGTCAATGAATTTGGGGCCCTGGAAGTAATTACAGATGAAACTGAGATGGAAAGTGTTAAGAAGGCAACTGCTACCACAACCTGGATGGTTCCAACTGCTCAAGAAGGTCAGTTAAGAAGCAGTAAACATTTTCTGTGGTAGACTGTAGTTTCTTTAATGCATCAACTTTCCTTAAAGCTTGCATCCAAAGTAAAAAAAAAAACCAATTTACTTGCTTTAATGGACAAAGTATCTCTTATGAAGTAACCCATTTCTTGGGGTGTAAATTAGTATGAAAATAAATTAATTTCAAGTTGAAAGGAAATAATTCCATTGTTAAACATCTGAAGTTCAATTACAGTCACATTTTTTTTTCCTTACAGTAATTTTCTCTAAATTTAGAATTGGTATTTTCCCTCTATTTAATTTGCAAAATAGTAAATTTCTTTTAATTACTGAGAATTTTAAATTATTGAATTTTTTGTTGAGCTGGTTGTCACAGACTGCCCACAGACTTTTTTAACGGCGTAGAGTTGATTTGTGCACTGCAAACTGCCTCAGTATGGTCAGCACAGCTGCCACCACTGATATCAGTGTTAGATGTGCAGCGTGTACCCCCACAGATGCCTTGCTCCTGCCAACTATGCTTTTTTTGCAGCATTAAAATCAGTCTGCAGTAACAGTTAATGTTTATCTTAAATGGTAAAATTCTAAGAGTTGTAGTATCTATCTACCAGATAAAGTGTTTCCTGGTTTTAAAATACTGAAGTAAGAAACACCTGTTTTGTTCAAGGAAAGTTGGTTTACATGGTCATAAATTACTGCAATCTTTTTACACTGACTCCAGTAATGATGGAGTAGCGTGAAAGAGAATATCACAACTGGTTTTGTGATTATTTACAACTACCTAGTTTTTTTCCTTGTTGGTATTACATTTTATCAACTTTCTTTTAAAATATGTATTCTGTAAGTCCTTTGAAAAGCAGACATCACAGTTTTTGTTTCATAATCATCCCTATAAGCACGAGAAGTCAGCGAGAGCTTTCCTTTGCTGCTCCCTCACCACTAGTTCATAATTGTCATGTGGGACGTTAACACTGGTAGGAAAGTGGTTTGGGCCCCCCCGAGGTCTGAAGCTGTAGACCACTGTTAATGTGTTCTGTAGCAAGGCAGTGATAGTTAATTCAGGTTTCAAATCTGTGATGAGAGTAGCATCACTGTGACAGTGTCGTAGCACAACAGGTTCTCTGCTTAGACTGAGAGATCAGTTACCGACAGCAACTGCATCCCCTCCAGTCTGACAAACCTAAACAAAAAATTCTGTTTCTACTGAATTGAGCTCTGTTTACAGATGTACAAACCTATCGAGTAAGCATTCTGCTACTACCTTGCACCGCCCTTGATTAATTTAGTGCTCCCCAAAAGTAAAAACACTGCTAAAATTTTCCATTGTGAGAAGAAATAGTTGTTTTGAACCACTTGTGATGCTGGTGTGTAAATATAACACATTATATATTCTTCTGGGGGAGGTAGCCTGCATGCAAAGGTTCATTTGACTCTGCTTTCAAAGACAGTACAGTGCTTAAGCAACATAAATAGTCTGTGACTTGAAGTTTGCCTTTTGGGGAGGTACAAAGACAACGACTTACTCTAGAGGCTGAAGTACTTGACAGTGCTTCATATTTACTTGTGAGAGAAAGTAACTGCACTCTCTCTGGGTTACAGCCTCTCCTAGGTGCTATGCCTGTTGTGGGGAAATTGCAGCTTAGGATCAGTGAGTAACTTAGTATTTGAAGATTGCTTTGTTACAAGTTGAGTGATGTTTCACTTCTGGTGGACCTCCGGTAGGTTGAGCAGTAGCTGCTGATAGAGGCTGCAGACTGTAGTCAGCAATTTGCTTCCAGAAATAATTTCAAATAATGTAAAGATAACTCGCCCCAACCCTTTTCTCCCAAATTTAGGTATAGGCATATCAGCAAGAGATGAGGTCATGGATTCTAAACGGTGATGACTCTGGGCAGTCAGTGCCTGTCACAAAATTCAGTCCTTCCACAAGTAGCCACATCAAGCTGTGACAGAACCACAGAATAGTGGGTTCCTCTCTCCTGCTGCAATGTGAAAACCTAACTTGCTTGTCAGCAATGTGGACTTCATAAAAACACTAACTCCTAGTTCTTCATTCTGACAAGAGTGGTGTGGCTTATGTTTTTCTGTTTGCTTGGCAAGGCCTGCTAAGGATGTTTGGGAATGTATCACCACTGCCTAAGTGAAGTTAACTTTTGTCATTGTGCAGCCTTTTCAGAAAAGACAGGGATCCCCACAAGGTTGAAGGAAACTGCAAAAGTGGATGGACTTGTTTTCTGTGAAAACTGTTACCGCTATGGTGCCATAGAAGAATTTGTTCCTGAAGGGAAATTTTGCAGCCAGAAATGTGCCCAACAAGTGAAAAACAAGTAGGTACTATAATAAAGCACAGAAACAAAGAATTTGGCATAAATGCAGCACGAGAGTGAAGCGGTGGGATAAAATGTTCATGGTGGGGCCGAGGGAGGTATTCAGCAGACAAGTTACAATGTCACCATTGGTTTATAATGTTCTTTCACTGTATTTTGTGCAAATGCTTTAACATTTGGTTTTGTCTAACACTGACATTGAAGGCAGTCCTTTTTCCTCAGTGTGCTGTGTTCTGCTGTCAGATGCAAGCAGTAAAACAGTCTATGGGATGCATGAATCAGTGTCAGACTCCCACCCTGTTTCAGTCACTGGAATTAAGATAATCAGTAATGAGATGGTTGGGGTGGTAAGTTAATTATAATTAAGTGCAAGAGCTGTTTTATAGCTGACAGTGAGTGAAAACATGAGCATACTGCAGTTTCTCTCAGTTCCTTTTTTTCAGTTAGTGCATTTCATCTCATCATAAAAGCATGTTTTTGTTAGTGTGTCCATTCTGTATTGCATATTGCTAGATTATGACAGTTTTAAATATTTATGATTTTGTACATTTTCCTTCATTTTAGCTAATTGCTTCAAAGTTTTCTGTTCTGATTTCTTGTTTAGCAATTTGTACAGTCACATACCAGCTTTCTCCAATTGGATTTGTCAGACTTAACAATTACCTTTGCCTTCCTCTCTCTAAACTGCCCTGCAGTCCTAAACATTTCACAGTTTGCTTCTCTGGGAGACTTGATGGTACATGAGAAAAGACACACTGTTTAAAACATGTAAAACTTGTTCAGCATAAGCTGACAGCTTTCCTTTTACAGTTGCTATTGTGTGTCTCTCAGATTAATTCTTTTGACAGACTTAATTTTCAGTAGTATTTCTAAGAATATATTTGGTATAGTACTATGGGACCCACACATTTACTTGCTTTTTTACTTGTTTTATGAATATGAGAAGTGAAATAATAATGGCTTTGTGTCATTGTGTTACTTCTGTGATAGAGAGCCAAAGGAGGAAAATCCCAGCATGGAATGCAATGGGGAAGATGATTCTAAAGGCATTCGGAAAAGAAAAACAAAAGTACCTCTCAAAGAAGAGTCCCGGGATAATGGGGAGAAGAAGGAGAATCCAGATGAAATTGTTAGTATGCATCATCAACCCATGCCTGCAAGTATTTGGGTGGGAGTTTTGCCTTGTATTGCTATGTCAGTAGCTCCATCAGTCCACAAAGAGAAGAGACTTCATCACTCTGTCAGAGCCACAATAAGTAGTTGGTTTGTTTGCCAATTTAATTATGCCTCAGCAGTAAATTGTAATTATTGACAATGATTTGATAAAAGCTGGTTTTGGTCTCTTTTCCCTGTTTTTTTAAGAACAGAACAAAAAGAATTTAAAGGAAAAATGATGCTAATGTTGACTTTCCGAGTCTTCAGCATGGAAAAACAGGAGTACATATTTCCCAACAGCCCTGTTACTTTGTCATTCTGCACATGAATAAATAACTATAGACCAATAATTTATTTACAAAGAAAGCTATACTACAGTTAAGAAGGGGATACTTTGGATTTTCTTAGTGTAATTTGCCTTTAAAAATCATAGCCAAAAAATTTGTTTTGCTTTTGTGTTGCAGTGTAATTTGCTTTGGAGCACCTTTTGTGTTTTTTTCCCTTTTGGATTTATTCTTGATTTTTAGAAAAAGCTTACCCCACAGTACCTTCCTATAATGCTTGTTTTCTTGTAGTATGTGTTTGCTTCCCAATAGCTGTGACACTACTGGGGGTAGCACAGTTTTCAGGGAGAAGGGTAGAGTTCTGCAACTACAGAATTGTCAAAAGGATGAAGGCACTAGAGTTGTCAGGAGGGAATTTGCAGCTCTCTGTATAGCAGCATCTTACACAAGAGTCAGGGGATACCTTCTTTGTCTCGATGCATCTGCCCTCCCAGATGAGTACTTTGCTCATCTGCTCACGTGCTCACAAAACTGTTAATACAAAAACAATGAAAAAAATTGAAAGGATCACAGTGCCATTTTGTATCTAATAAAGCAATTGTACATTTGAAAAGAAAAAAAAAAGCAGAATAAAGCTGTAAGATGTTTTCCTTTAAATAATTTTGGAAGCATGAACATGCCAAAGATACTGTTATTTATCAGTGTCTCAGCGAGGTCTGCTGAAGGCTTCATGATCTGTCTCTGGGTCAGGCAAGGCTGGCTGACTGAGTGCCAAGTGGTGAGAGTCCTTCTGCCTGCCATTTTCACTGTGTTTGCTGTGATTTGTCACTGATGGCTCACTTTGCTTCTGTTAGACATCTGCACATTTGTTTGAGGTAGGAGAGAGCTAATAGCCATTTAAATGAGGTCACAGTCTAAACTTCAGTATCTCAACTTTTATCATACTAGACTTCTAAGCTAATGAGGTTACTGTACTTTTTTTTTTTTCCCCTTTCTAATTTAGGAGGACAAACCTGAAGGAAGGATCTTGAGAGCCTCGCAGAGAGCCAGGAGAAAAAGAAAAGGAGAGATAACAGTTTTGAAACAAAGTAAGTTAGATTATGAAACAAAAATCTCAACCATCGGTTCTTCAGGTAATATCCATATCTTATTGGGAATTGCCAGCATTGTGCCACAGAATTTATATTCCCTATTGAATTCTTTTCATTACTGTAAAAAGACAGTGACAGTGTTATTTACAGCAATTAAATTTTAAGGCAGCATAGGGGAGGATCTGGTGAGTGTAAATGCAACTAATGTGCATTTTAGGTTTTTTTCTTTTCATCCCTCTAAATAGTGCCAGTGTTAGAGGGAATCAGCTCCACTGAGTTCCCAGATGCTGAAAGACATGCATCAAGCAGAAGTGAAAGTTTACTTTTGTTTCCTTGGGGATCAATTTTGCATCTTCATTATGTGCTGGAAATAGACACATTTATGGAACTGTTTAGGAATAATTGCTATAATCAATCCAAAGGGACATATACTGCATCAAGCAACATAATAAAACATATTTTAAATGAGTGCTGTTCTTTCAAGCTATTTGTATGATAGATAGTTTTAGGAAGAATGGGAGAATCAGCTGCTATTATATCTCAGTGGTACACCAACCACAGACCTACATCTTGCCCTCCAGAGTGCTTCTTACGGTAGATGGGGAGACATTAACAGAGATTGCCAGGCCACTAATCAACACAGAACTCCAGTTAGCTCTGATGTACACCAGGCAGATGAACTACTGGTTGAAGATGCAACAATAAATGTCATGAAAGATCCCCCCCAAGACAGCATCACTCCTGAAATGTTTCTACAGTTGCTTCTAAGGCTGAAGAGATAAGAAGCATGTGAGACACAAGCACAAAGCTGATGCTTTGTGGAAATCACTGCTGCCCACTGACAGAATGATTTACAAATTTCTTCTGTTGGGTTTTTTAAAATTTTTTATTTGGGAAAACATCAGTATAAATGTATAAACTAGTATCAAAGACCAATTTGTACTCAGAACCAAGCACAATTAATTTCTTTAATGGACTAGATAAAAACTGGGTAAATCCTAAATAAAATGAATGTGGTCTAATGGTGTTGAGCGGTCACTATCACTCTGAAATTTATTGTCTTTCAGTTACATTATTGTAAGCTTTCTTCAGGAGAGTTTGGCATCGCTATTGTTATGGTTCATGTTTTAATCATAAAAATGCTAAGCCAGACTGTTATTTAAAGGATTTATTTTTCCTGTGAGTAGCCCACAGTCTGGATCAAGCCAGAATCACAGTGTGGACTGTGATGAATCCTTCTGACAGTGTGACCTTATGGTCTGAAATGGTAAGCTGCCTGTGCAGAGGAGGCATTTTAGGTGGAGACCAGTAGAGCAGAGTAGAGGTGTATGAAAGTAGATACATACGTGGCCAGCCTCCAGCCCACCTGTTCTTGAAGCTCTTGGCTATTGCTAGTGCAGGTAGTGCCTTATTTTCAAGGCCTGAAAACTGTATGACTGTAGCCATTATTAAGATGGACTGTAAGCGATATTGCAATTACTGTGCAAGTGTTCATACTGTGTGAACAAACCTGAAACTGGAGGTTTCTGTCATATGCTAATGACATCCTGAGGAAAAAAAGCACTGATGACAGTTCTGAAGAGTTGCAGAAAATACTGTTAAATCACTGCCTTTCTATGCAAAACCATCAAACTACAAAGTGATGGAGTAGGTGAGAAACAGTCTGAATACTGTTAAAGAATAGGGTATTTCAACCCTGATTAAAAAAACTTACTATGAGCAGTATCCACTTGAAAATGCTTTCCAGTTAAAGAAGGACATGGGGGAAAAAGAAACCCCTTAAAATATTGAGCTATTTTAACTCATTTGAACTCATCTTTTTACACATTTGCAAATTGTCTATCTTAATGCTTCTTAGGAGCAATAAGGAAAAACCTGTTGGAGCAAGACTTTGTAAGTTGTTCTTGTCACCTGAAGGAGCTTTTGCTTGTTACTAATCAAGGTTTGAACTGCTGGAAATGTTTCTGGACAAACCAGGAACCTTCATGTTCCTGGTGCCTTTCAGCCTACAGAGCTTCTTTTTCTGAAATAAGTTCTGAATAGCACCTTGAGTGCATTTCATAAAATGTAAAATTAAGAATATTATGAACTTGTGTTGTGGATTTTTTTTTTCTTGAGATATTAACAGTTACAGAATTATTTCCCTGTTTTATGCTTCTTTATAGCTGTACCCTCTAAAGGAAGGCAAGCGTGGTGTTGGGCATCCTATCTGGAGGAAGAAAGGGCCATTGCAGTACCTACTAAGCTTTTTAAAGAGGTATGACCTTTGAAATTTAAGTCAGTCAATCACCTAAGATCATGAAATTCCTGGGAAATCAGTAAGCAAAAATCATTTGAAGATTTATTCTTTTCTCGGGAAAACCTGCTTGATGAAAATAATGCTGTGTCCATCAGCAATTATGAAAGCAATTATCTCTCTCTGTTTTTTCAGAGAATTCTGTTGTTGTAGATGAATGCTGTCAAATCAGACTGCAGAAAGCAGATGCTCTCCCAAAATCTGCACTTCTAGCCATTCCTTCTAGTCTCTGAAGCTAAAAAATGTGATACATACCTACACTTTTTCATGCCATATAATTTTCTTTAAGTATGTTTAGAAAGGTGGTACAAAGGTCATCTTTTGTCTTGTTGCTTTGATTATATTACCTGTCTTTTCTTCAGCTTCTGCTGACATTATATTTTGTTACTACATCAGATACTACTTTGTGTTGTTCTCCTTTTGCCTCTCATCTGGTTGGATGTCACATCATCATGTCCTGCTTGTCCTTTGCCTGCTATGCTTTGTCATTTCAGTGCTTTCATTATTATGTCATTTCTCTTGCTCGGAAGAGGGCTCTGTATCCAAATCCACAAGATTTCTGTGCTGTTATCTTCCCTTTAAAAACCTGGTGAAACATGTGAACATGTCTCAGCTACTGTACTCCTGCTATACTTTACTTTTTTTTGGACAATTCTGTTCTTAATTTTAGTCTGTTTCTTGCATCCATTTCTTTCTGTATGCTTCATACTTCAACTATTAAATCTTCTCTGTGGGAATTAGCTTTTCAGCTTACACATGCCATGTGATGCTGGTCTTTAATTGGTGGTTTAGTTGCTATTGAGTTAGAAAAGTGAAGAACTGGGATTTAGGTTTACAGAATCCATAGATTTATAGGTGCAAGAACAACAGTCCCCTGACTATCTTCAGTTGTGAAGATAGTGCTATATACTGGTTCAAAATTTAGCAAGAAAACAATCAGGATAAAGAGTGCCCTAGTGGGAAGGTAGATTTACAAAGCATTGCTGTGCCTATCTGAAGGTCCATGAAATGCTGTAGCAGTACAAAGGCTTTGCAGGGCACTGCACATGGTGTTAAAGTCTGGAGTTATGTGATGTTTCCGCCACATTGTACCTTTCTCATCCAGTGCATCTTAATTTAGTATTTTCTTTCAAAGCCCCTGGGTAATGCTTGATTTAGTGTGCAGTATTTAAAGCCTGTAGCAGAAAGAGAATTCTTAATAGCAGTTAGAATTGGCCAGGTAATGTTTCTCCATTTTACAAATTAATAAGCCAGCCACATAAACACATAGGTTAAAAAAAAACCCAAACCAAACGTTTGGATTTTGAGAATTACTCTTTTTTTCTTTTTATTTTACCATTTCACAAGCAGTACTTTTCACTGTGTTGTTTCGTGTCCTTAGTTAGGAATGGTCAGGATGATGGAGGGTCCTTGCCATTTCCTTAGACCTTAGAGTGATTTCTAAGCTGTGTCTCACAAGGTTTCCCTTCCTTCCAAGTAGATGGTACCTCTCTGAGTATTTCCCTTGGTACCCTTCTCTTCCCTTTGGCTGCAGAGGTACTGCAGCTGGCTCGGGAGCATGTGTCTCCTAGACAGAAACAGAAGGAAAAGGGAACATTTAAGATGCTTTTCCTGTGTTTTTTTTCTGTAACATAAAACTGACTGTGAATTTTCTAACCTGTGGAAAACTGTCTTCAGTTTTGGTTACTTATTTTTCTGATCTTTCTTCCAATTTAACCTTAATATCTGCTACCTTCTGTCCTCTTTAACAGAGGGATGATGATGCCTGCTGGTTGAAAAGGTGGTTGATCCATCCTGCTTAGCCTTGTTTTCACTTTCAGTTTTTTGAAAGATACTCTTCTGGGTTCATTGTAATGTGATGTAAGGGTAGTCATGTTCCTGTGATGTAGAAATTCTCCTGAAGACTACATAGTCTGGACTCAGCATATAAAGGACAACAAATAGGCCATCTCTACATACAAAACAGTGTTCAATATTTCTGCCTTTCAGTTCATCTTTCATGGCTTGAGATGTGGAACTGAAAAGGCAAAACAGAGTCATTGTTGTGATTATTATAGGAATGATGTCCACCAGGAAGGTGTTAATGTACAGGATGAAAATTAATTAATTAAATTCTAAGGTGTTTCACTGTAAATTAGTGAAAAAAGTTGGAGACAAATGGTGTCATCTTTCCCGTGACTCTTTTGCTAATTCTTCCTAATTTTCTTACATACTCTCAAGTTTCAAGTCATTGTATTTTTCAAGCAATCATCAATTTCTCTTTTCCTCTCTACATTTTTGAAAACATGAAGCTTAAAGTGATTTATTAGTTCCTTCAGAAACATGAATAATGAATAATGATTGTTCTATTCCTTATAAAGATATTGTGTCTTTCTCTGGTATACTTTCAGAAGTATTGAAACTGTTCTTTTCCATTGCAGTATCAGTCTTTCCCATACAACAAGAATGGATTCAAGGTAGGGATGAAGCTGGAGGGTGTGGATCCTGAGCACCAGTCGATCTACTGTGTTCTCACGGTGGCTGAGGTAAGCAAGCAGCCACAGTGCTGGGATATAGTAGAGACTGAAATGAAACAGCAGTAGCTGAAAACCCTCACTCTTACCTGACAGGCAGACAGAAACTGTATGTAGGAAGGTGGTTTTTAAATTAATAATGCTGTATTATTTCTGTCTGACAGACATGTAAAGAATATATCCAGTGTCAGTGCAGATATACAAATATTTAACATGTACAGCTATCAAAAACAGTATTAGACTAGTTGAATGATGTGTGGTTTCATCTGTAATCCTGTAGTTTGTATTTAAAAGAAAAAATAAATAGAAAAGAATCATGACAACTGATAAACAGCAGTTTTGTAGAAGTTTGATAGTATTTACAGTTGCTCCATTCGCTGATACAAATACCTAAAAGTTTCTTGTGTTGCTGTTGTGTTGCGACTTTTTCAGTCTGGTGGCTGCAGAAGTTGCCTGTATTGGCAACCTGTGCAAGTTAACATAAAATGCAAACCCAGTTTTTCTTTTTGCTGTGGGCCATGAAATAATTTTTCTGATAAACAGCTTCTTTGCTTTCAATAGAGAATGTGCTTCTCAGGCATATTTTGTATATCTTTTAAACATACCTTACTTTAATTTTTGCATAGTTTTAATGGGTTTTTGGATTTAATTTGTGAATTAAAATGGGGAAACTGGAAGTTATGTCGCAGTACAAATTAAATATAAAATAGGGTTGATGTTGAGATTTTCACTGATAACTGCAGTAAATTTATGGCATTTGGCACTCAGGGAGATGTGGAGAACTTCCATACAGAGACAGTATTGTGGCCTGTTTTTCTCCTCCTCTCAGTGGTTGACTTATTACTTCATGGAATAATGAAGTTCTGGAGAATACCTCCACTGGCTTCTCATCTTTACTTAAACAATTTTCAGTATCTCTCTGGAGAGCCTTTTGAACATCCTTATTGTTCACTGCTCCCTTGCATATCAGTTAATCAGAATAGCTTGAGAACCTCATTACCTACACTTTGTCCTCGGTTGTATCAGATGTATTCATGCTCTTCTGTAGGGCTTATGTTTTACTCTGATGCTGGGTTGAACCATTGTCAAGTTTTTGAGCACTACTGGCAATAGCCAGCTTTCAGTTAAATTCTTTCGACCAGAAGAGAAGGCACTCAGACTGAGAATAGCTTTGCCTTTTAATTCTCTCCTTTTTATCAAATGAATTTATTCATCTAATGCTGGATTGGGCAGAAATAAAAAACTGACTGAAAACATACAGTTATTATATGTAATATTGAACGGAAGTGGTTATGTGTAGGGCAAAGGTATTAAAACATAGTGTTGTATGCTGTCACTTCTTGCTTTTAGGTTTGTGGCTACAGAATAAGACTACATTTTGATGGATACCCAGATTGTTACGATTTCTGGGTGAATGCTGATTCTTCAGATATTCATCCTGTTGGATGGTGTGAAAAAACAGGTCACAAGCTTCATCCACCTAAAGGTATTGCTTAGTTTAAATCTCTCTGTCTTACACAGTTCTGAGATTGAGAGTACCTGTGTAATGCTGTAATATTTTTTTTGGCTGAAATGTTTTCGTTTGTTTAGTCAAGAGTATTTGAAAATGGCAAATGAAATACGTATCTTGCCTAAAATTTCAAGTTTGAAAGCATGCCCCTTTTATTCAGTGGAAATTCAGAGAAACCAAGAAAACAAAATGGCCCATAAGAGTCATCCGTAAGGCATTAGGAAAAAAAAAAACAAACTGAGCAGCAAACTTATACCCCTGCTTATTACAAGGAAAATGGCAGCATACCGGTGACATATATGCTTAAACTGAGGTCTCATAGGCAGCTGAGGATCCTTTAGTGGAAGGTCTTAGGACATTTTTGCTACTGCATAGTGATCACTGTTACTCTACAAATGTTGGTACAGACTAATAAAGACTATGCTATTTCCGCAAAAGTTAAATCTGAAATAGAGACAAAAAGAGGAATGAACATATCAATAGGGAGAAAAAAAGGTAAGATTGCAAGCCTGAAAGTGTAATTCATACATGGATTATGTAAATGGTATACAGGAATTGAAATGTGTGTAATTTACTTGCATAATTTACTTCCATTTCACATTGTGTAACTTTTTTTGGCAATTGGAGGACATCTGCACTGTCCTGTACTATGAAAAATAGATAAATGTGGTCCTTTTGGAATATGGAGGGAGTACGTGGGGATGAAGGGAGCAAGTCCTGAAGTCTGGAAAGTGAGAATAAAATGGATGTGCCATTTTGGCATACACAGTGAGGGTAGTATAATGTGATTTAGAAGGGCTGGAAAATGAGGACATGCACAAATTCAAGAGGACGTGCTTGCAGAGAATTATAAAACTGTAGATGTAAGGGCTCAGGTGTGGAAGGTGAGAGTAAAGCCACTGGAAGTGTAGGGGCAGGGGGCCTGCCAGTGTGTGAGAGGATGGCATTTCTTTGTGTGAGCCTTTAGAGGCATGAGCTGCTCTTCTGAGTGCTCTGCAAGCTCCACTCTGGCTACAGGGTGCTACTTGGCTTGGAACACAGTTCTGCATAACTGGCTGTGTAGAAATAGCAATTTCTTGAACATAAATAAGACTTAGAAGGTTGGCTTTTGCTGATGTAATAACTAGTATGTAGCAAATGGGTAGTTCCCAGTTACAGCCTTCCTGATGTTATTACAGTGTGCTTAGTGAGTTTTGTATCTATGACAAGGATTTGTCACCTTTTACATCTTACATGCCTGGGTTAGAAAGCTTTTGTTAACCATGAGTGATTGCCTCTGGAAGAGCTTTGTGGGGTTCTGCTTTTCCTAGGGGAAGGATAATATGCCAGTTGTAGGTTCTGTTTTAATTGGATTGGACAAATTTGTTGTATTTTCCTGTGTTATGACATTTTAATAGTGATTTCTGTAGTGCCCATTGCAAATTTTACAGATGCTAAAGCCAATTAGAGTTATGACATAGGACACAGTATTTATATAAAATAGTACCCCAGAGAAGAACTCAATGGTTTGTGTTAGTAGCCTTTAATTTTCCAGATAAAATAGAAATTTATGACCTTCATGGTATAAACCCTAAGCAATTTGGAACATGGTGGTCTGCCTTGGTGGGGCAGTGGGTGGGGAGTGAGGGACATGAGACAGGAAGAATATTATTCTAGATGTTTTCTGAAATGTATTTCTATCCATGTTTATTAAAATGGAAAGGATGGGTAACTCTTAGTGCTGCTGGGCAGGACAGGTCTTGTGATGGGATGTCTCCCACCCCCACAGTAGCAGAGGCAACAGGCAGCTGCTGCTGGGCTTCCAGCAGATATAGGAGAGCTAAGAGGCAAAATCAAACTGGGTTTCACAGAAATTAAAAAAGATGGTGTTCAGGACACTATTCATTTTGTGTAGAGGAGGCCACGTTTTTATCTCACACAGGCAAAATCTGCAGCAAGAGAATGGATGTACATGTATATATATGCATGTAAAAATTGCATTGACTGATCTATATCTGCAGTGAATAAATCAAATTGACCTTTGGTCTTGTTATGAAAGATGAGTTAGGAGGTTAAGATCTCCCTTTCTCATTTGGTGACAGGAAGACCTACACTGCCCAGAAACTGCTTCACAGTCTACTAAAACATTTTTTTTTCCCATGGGCTTTGTCCTAGTCCCAGTTACTGATCCCTTCACACATGCAGTAGGTGGAGTTTTTTATTGCCTGCTGTGAGCTTGGACTTAAGTTTGAATACTCTCTAGAATTACAAAGTGAAAATGAAAAGCCTAAATACTGTATTGCTTTAAAATGGCTTCAAATCATACAGCATTTAAAATATACATACGTTTGAAATATAATATACATACAACATAAAAATGGTTTCAAATCTTGACACACAGCTGTAGTGTATCAAGACAAGGGACAATTGGAGTATAAGGAAAGTATTTTTCTTTGGACTTGTAGATTAATTTATGTTGACTACTATTTGAAATGAAAAGTGAGAAAGCCCTGTACAGAGAAGGTGAAGGGTTTTAAACTTGTGGTTCCTGGGATAATATGAGAATCTCAGGTTAAACAAAGCAGTTGTCTCTGGCATATTTGAGTAATACTTCAAGTAGTTAAGAGGTGACACATTTCAGTAAAGGCAGTCACTTGCTGAAATTTGTTGTGGTTTTGGTCTTACTTGACTGGGTTATAACATATTGACTAAAAGAGATGTTTCTTCAACTGTTGCATAACAGAAAAATGAAGGAGGAAATCTATTTGCTTCCAATTCCTAGCATTGTTTTTTAGATTAGAACTACAAATGGTATTTTGAAGATTACTTTATGCAGTTCAATATATTATGAATTATTTGTATTTTTTCCCCTAAGAAACGAAACATTAACAGAAATACAGATTTCTTTTCAAGTGTTGTATACACAATAAAAAATGTATAATGTCCATGCAGGGGACAGTTTATACTGTAAATTGAGAAGGAGTCCTGAGGCACTGATAGTGTAAGCAACTGTTTGGTATAACCTAGGGGGGTTGTTTTAAAGCTAGTAGTGATGATGCTCTATTAGTGATAGCCTGATGATGTAATGATGTATCTCTCCTCTGGAGGAGGGAGGATTTTTTTTTCCTTGAACTGACTGGCATAGTGGGAAGGGCTTTGGGACCTGTAGGATTTTCTGATTGTGAAGTAAAAGCAGCAGACTGAAAAGCAGCTGGAGAACACTTGTTGGCTCTGTGTGTGTGTCAGTAAGACCAACAAAAGGAAGTTAGGTGGTACCTGTGAGGCAGACAGGTGGTGGTAAGATGAGGTTTTCTTGAGGAGAGACAAAGAGGTGACTTTTAGCCGGTGCTTCTTGGAGATGTTCATTTAAAGGGAAGAAGACAGAAGTATAAAAGTGGTCTTTTATTGATACATGCGCCTTGTGTCTCATACCCATCATTTCTTGCCCTTCTTTTACAACCCTCATTCAGGATATAAGGAAGAAGAATTCAGCTGGCCCTCCTACTTAAAGGCATGCAAGGCTCAAGCTGCTCCTAAATCACTGTTTGAAAACCAGAATGCAGTAAGTACTCACTTGTTACTAATGGTGTAGTTGTGAGTATGCTCATGTGTGTGGTAGAGACTCATAGCACATTTCAGTGATGGCAGACTTGAGTCTGAAATTTAAAACAAAAGTGTTTACAGCAAAATGAATAACATTCTAACATTCTCCACTGCATAGCTAACCTCTGCCGTTCCAGTTCATTATTCTTCTACTTGTCTGTTTAAACTTCCAATACATTCTTAAATTAAAGATTTGTTATTTGTACTGTGTCTTGCACCATAATCTTGTGGAACAAGAATGGTCTTTCAGAGAGAGTATCTAAGACAGCTAAAACTAACACATTTCATTTTAGCAGCATGTTTAGGACTTTTTTCTTTCATGAACCACAAGTCTCAGTGTTTGAGCATCTCTCATGTCAGCTAATTAGGCTGCTGCCACTCTGTTGGGACAGTTAATTGGAAAATTTGGAAATGGCAGGAATGTATTGATTGTGGATGATGGGGAGATTTCTGGATTTATAGTATTTATTTTCAGTTAAATGTCTTCCTCTATGTAGACAGTGATTCCGTCGGGATTTCGAGTGGGGATGAAGCTGGAAGCCGTAGACAAGAAGAACCCGACTTTCATTTGTGTTGCCACGGTAACAGACATGGTGGACAATCGTTTTCTGGTTCATTTTGACAACTGGGATGAGAGTTATGACTACTGGTATGATGTTTTTGTTTTGTATCCTAGTGAGATGTATTAGAAATGTGTTAGCTTTAAGTGCTGTTTTCTATGATGCTTTCCAGACTGGTGATACAGTTACCATACCAACTTTTGCTGGATTTTTAAGTATGGCCACCAAAGTAGGTCTCAGTGGCAGACTGGAGGAATTAATTTTCCCATGTCAAGTTGCGCATAAAAAATGCTGAGGTTGTGCTAAATGAGTGTTCGTGTGTGCTGCTGCATCTGGAGTTGTGGATTAATTTCAATTACATATTGTCTCTCAGGTTGATCTCTTCAGTGGAGAATATACACCATGATAATGAGACTAAGTGTACTTGGAGTTAGTTTTACTTATAACTGTAAATTGAACGAAAGGCTGCATGTATTCATAAGGTTCTTGAGCCACTTATGTTGAAACCGAACTGTAGTCATGTTCTATAACGCATCAGGATAGGGGCAAAACCTGATGTTGGTCCTCTGTGTTCTATATTCCAATGGAAACTGAGATCCTTCTATCCTGACCTGTGTTAGAGGTGACCTTTATGCATGTTTTATGGTGGAGGGGCTGTGTGTATCTATAGGAAAGTCAGTGGATGGAGCAGGATGTACTAGGAGCATAAAGATAGTGAAGGAGATTTAGGCTGTTACAGTGCAGGTTTGTATTTGCACTTGGATCTTCATTTGACAGATCATTTGGAGCAATGTAGTTTACCTCAGTCTTTGGAGAGTAAGTTACTGCACAACAGGTAGAGCATTGTTATGGATGCCCTTTATGGCTGGGGTTTGGCAGTGGCAACTTAATTGTATAGCTGAGCCTATAAAATAAATGAAGAAAAATTTCTTCATCTGTATTTGATGACTACTTTGGCACTACGTCAATGAGAATGTCGCAAAACTATAGAAGTAGCTTCTAAACTTTGTGAGTCTATCTCTTGAAATAATAATTTTGTGACCATTGTGACAAATAAACTGAAGTAGAACTGAATTATTGAAGCAGTAGTGAACAGTGAGTTAAGTGAAGTCAAGAACTGAATATCAAGATAATAGATGATACAAGTCAAAGACAGAAAGATTAGCAATTATTTTCACAAAGAAGTAACAGAAACCATATATTTTTTCTACAAAGCATCAGGAAACTGGGGACTGGGGAAACTTAGTCTGAATATCTTGGCACTTAACTGTTCACTAATTATAGCTATGACATTAATTAATAATTAAAATGGCAGTTAGGCAAAGCTTTTATGGAAAACACAGTGCGATATAACCCATAGTTTGTTCAGAGGTAGCATAAGCATCTAAAATACTGCACTCTGTATAGTAGACATACACTGAATTTCAAACTTGTTAATATTCCAGTGTCAACAGGAACTTTGTCCACCAGTCTTTTCAGAGGAGGGAGAAGCAGTTTTCAAGTACATAACCAAGCTTTACATTTATAGTATTATTTAACGTTATAGTATCCTGAAGTGGTTTTTCTGAATTTTATATGTAGAATACATGATATAAAACCCTCCTAAAGGATGAAGAAAATTTGAAATGGAAAGTTTATAGGTTTTCCTATAGGTTTTCAGAAATCATTTTGGCTGTGTTTACACTGAGGTCAAGCTTAAGTTTTGTTCTTTTGGTGAAATTGTGAAATACCTTTCTGGAAGCAGCAAGAAGATGCTCCTGGAAGTACTGTACATGGAAATTAAATTCTCAGTAGTGTGGCCTACCTCTCAGCATTGCATTGAGAATAGTGAGTAGAGAAAGAAAGAAAGAAAATGAGAGAAAAGAACGGCAAATGAAAATAGCAGTGGAGTGTCTGACCAAAAGAGAGCGTGAAAATGTAACCTGTATGCATCCCACTCACATTTTTAATTTTAGATAGCAGGTTTGTAAGGGCCTTAAAATATATTAGGTGCATACATTTCGTGTCTACCAACTGCTGTCTGTAACTAAAAATGAAAAGGTTTTCTGAGATTACCCAGAACTGAACCTCACAGTTTCTTTGTGCCTGCATGTAAGTTTCAATCTCAGAAAAATAATGAAGGTGAAATGACTTATTTTGTTTATGTTGGTTATTTTCAAACAAGTACCTCTTTTCTCTGTATACCTTTTGTGTTTTATTTGGAGTAGACTGAACTTTCTCACTGAGGTTAAAAAAAGCCTTTCCTATTTTTGGATACCTAAAAGAATATCATGACTGATATTACTGACTTCAGGCAACAGAAACCCATTACGATTGCCTAAGGGTTTTTAGGCTCCAGGCTTTCAGCCTGAAGATACTCTTCCTTACTTTCTTTTTGAGCATTAGAAAATACATTTTTGGTTGAAAGTAAGTACCCTGGCTAGAATTAGTCATTACAGCAGCTCTTTAATGCATGGTCATGCTACTTTCAGTGTATTATAAATCCTATTAAATTTTTCTTTGATAGTGGCTTTTAGGCGGAACAAAAGTGAACAAAATTGTCAAATTCAAGATTTTACTTAATGAAGAAGTTTGACCTATACAACATAAGCCTCCAGGTCCTTTCCATCTGTTCCATCTCTTTTAATGAAACATAATACTGCTTTGAAAGCTGAAGGCATTCTCATTCAGTGGAACTTCTCAATTTTCTTACCATTGTTTGAACATGGAAATGGAGTGGGGAATCTTTCAGTATGTCAAAACTATGAATTAACTACAGGTCCATCCTATATTCCTCTGTTCCCTTACATCAGATTTGCTTACACACAGACTGATGTTGCCTTATCTTCCTAATTTTTTTGTGACCAAATGGAAACACAGCCAGAGCTCATAAAAGAGGTGAAGCTGTGCCAGCTTGCTGCTGTTTGCCCACAGGAGAAGTGGTGCAGTGGCTGTGCTGGACATACTGCATCTCAGACTTGCTGCATCAGAGGGCTCTGGGTGCCCTCAGTCATCCTTGGCTTGGTCTGAACTTCCCCTGCAGAGAAGGTTGTACAGGCAGATTTAGGGATCAGCTTACCAGGAGTGTGTTAAAATACAATGGCCCATGTGCCACTCACTGCTCTGTTCATGTCTGTCTTGCATACAAAAATGATTTCTGAAGCCTGCTGTGAAAATAAAATAGCTTTTGATTTTTGGAACCATTTTTTGATCTATATGACTTTTGGAACAGGCTGGACTTAGTTGTGAGACTAGGTAAGAGGCCAGCTCTGCTCTCCATCAGTATTTACTACTTTTCTAGCAGCTGAGTCCTTAAAAGTTCCGCTCTGCTTGTTTCATTTTTGAGATAATTAACTCTCTCTTTGAAAGGAACCATCTTTTTGGAGGGGTTATATTACGTCAAAAAAAGATAAAACAACCTTAAAGCATGAGTCACAGTGCCTGTGTTCAACTATTTGAATGGAATGAACTATTATCTGACCCTAAATTTCCTATGAATCACCATGCAGCTTTCTTATCAGACTTTAAATAGAAAATATGGTAGTGTTTTATGGTAGTGCTATACCACCTTCGGATGCATGCCATAACCTCCTGGATTACATTTTGAGAAGCCCTGACCTAAAATGATACCAGCTTTATACTTGTCAATGATGAAGTATTCTCAATTATGCACTAGATGGGGCTGCAGGATAGTTTTTATGGTTTTCAGGTTTTTTTCTCTCTGTTGGGTGACTGACATGTCACAATCAAGAACTTGTAGAAGTAGCATTCTTGAGGGCACATTATTATTTATGGGTGTATGGGGCATGTGTGTATGAGTGGTTTTTGATAGGTGACATTTTCGTTACAGACCGTATCTACACTTATTAAAGTGAATATCAAAATATTAAAAGGTTTGTTTCCCAAAAGGGAAAATTAGAAATAATTTCAAAATAGAAAATTATTATAACACATACACTTATTGTAAAGACAATAATGACCATTTAATTAAAAATGGTTGTCCAGATGTCCAGAGTGTCAGGTGGAAACCTATTTAAGAAAATATTTTGCTGAAATAATTGAGTATTAACTTTTTCAGCAGCAAGCATTATCATCCATCTCTCTTGATCTAGTTAGGTGAAAGTGATCAGTAGAACAATATTAAGTTGTCTTCCATGTGTGTCTCCCCCACTGGGATGTGCCCTCCTGCTGTGAGTTAAGGACTGTTGAACCTTACACGTGTTCCTTTCAGGCAAAGTGGTGCACACACCAGGGAATCACGTTGTCAGCTGCCCTTGGTTTTCCTTATTGCAGAACTATTTCCTGGCCATTTACATCATGTAGCTCTTCCCTGCTTTGATGTTTTTTTTTCTGTAGTTAAGATGTCCACAACTCAGCAAGCTGTCATTTGTTCCGTCCCTCTGCGTGGCTCTCTTGCAGGTTCAGCTGGTGCACTCTGCTGCTTTTGGCTCCACTTCAGCTTTCTGGATTAGCTTTGATTTCCAGTATGGATATTAGATTTCTTTTTCTGTCTGCATGTTCTTACACAACAGAAAGAATGGTTCACAAGTGACGTGAATTGTGTGGACATTGTAATCTTGTTTTACTAGTTGAGTGTGCATTTGTCACATCTCTAATGCTTGGCAGAAGGTGGTGTTGGTGCTCTGCTGTGGTCCAGGGGTAGGTAGGTTTGGAAGTGCAAAATCCTTCAGCTCCTGCTAGTGTTGGTAACCTTTTTTGGCCTAGCAAGCATCCTCACAATTCATGAATCATCGTGTTTTATGAAGCATGTGAGCTGGGTGATCTGCCTTCTGTTTTGGAACAAAGGAGATAGAAAGCTGTGGGGATGTGGCAAATTGATTGTGAAAGGTCAGCATAGTCTTTAACATTCCAGTTGACAACTCTTGGAGCTTAGTCTGATAGACTATTGTTGTTCTTCCAAACTAGATGTATGTCCATTAATAACACACATTAAAGCATAATAGTTTTACTTTAAATTGTGTGTGACTTATACTGATCTCTACTTTCTATTGTTAAATTAACTGTTAGAAGCTAAAAGGCTGTGTGAAATCAGTAGGTGGAGATGGACTGTGTGATCCGATTTTGCTGGAGCAGGGATCTTTCTTTTTCCTGAGTCCACCACAGTTACAGAAGCTGCTCACAGGCTTATCTGTAATGACTGAGTTTTTCTTTTAAAGCAAATTAAAGTTTGTAGATGTTTCATAGTGCTATTTTGCAATGCTGTTGAATCACAGGTTGCTTGGTGTTCTGTGCTCACTGTAATATCAGAGCATCTTCTAGGAATGCATCTTCCTTGGTCATTTGCTTCTTCTTGAATCTTCAAGGCAAGAAGTGTGTGCAGTGGCATTCACTTTTCAGAGTTTTATTAAAATGTATGTTCATACTATGCTTGAGAAATCAAACCAAACCAAATGCATTTAGAAGGTTTGTCCTGATAAGTGTTTTTACACATTGACTATTTTAAGTATAATCCTGATAATACCATAATGATCCTGAGCATGGGACTTGTTCCCAAATTTAACTTATGAGAGTTGTGAAAATAATTTGTGAACTTTACTTCAAAACATTTTAGGAAGTAAGAGGATATGTGTTTTCAGTGCAGAAGTATACCTCATACATGTAAAACTCCCAGCGCGAGAGGGATCAAAGAGAGGAGTGCTGCCCCATGTTCTTGTTAGCTTCTCTTCAGGGTTACTGTAAAGAGAAAAGAGGCCAGAGGAAGCATGAAGGACTCACTGTTTTTTTCTTATTTTTTGGAGGCAAAACACTTCTGGGAATCAGGTGCTGAGTTTTAACAGTGCTAAATTATCACAAAAGGTCTCTTGCTTCCTTTGCTTCCTTTTATTGATGGCAACTTCAGCGATTTAGAGAGTACCTGGTGTGATACTATAAATACTAAATACATACAGTATAGCTTTATATATTGTAGAAGGACAAAAGGTTGGTATTCGTGAACTGAGTTAAAATCCTTGGCTATTGTCAGAGCCATTACAGAGTCTATCTAGGGTAGGTTTTATCTGCTTGGAATTATCTGATTGGCATCATTACAAAGAAATACTAGCAGAATTGTTTCATATATATAGCCCAAGATAATGATGTTATGTTGGCCAGTATTTTTGATCATTAGTGCTTCACTCTGTTTAGGTAGAAGGCTAGAGGAGTGCTTGTTGTGAGACCACGTTCTGGAGCACCCAGCCTGCATTTCTGTTGTTGAAGATCATCCATACTAAGTTTTAGACATCATGTAAAATACTTTCCAGATTTTAAAAAAAAAAAAAGGTATTTCATGTATTTCAAGTATGACGTGCTCCTTCATTTTTCTTTTATGCAGCGAAGGTTGAAAACCGCAATGTGGTATAGCCCAGAGTCCAGTCTACAATCTTTTCTGTGCTGTATTTCCTTTTGCAATCTCTAAAGTATGTTTGTGTCCCAGATCTTCAGACCTGGTGTTTTGAATCTTAAGATTATGGAGTGCCTGCATAATTTACCTTTAGTTTTTTCTTCTCTCATGCATGGTTCATTGCACCCTTTTAGCTATTGCACATTATCAGCATGTGATATTTTAGAAGTATATTAATTAAGGGAACCTAATTAATTTGAACTTCCAGCATGCTAATACTTTCTGGGTAGATACAGATAACAATTATTTTATAACACTCGGAGAAAGCCAGCCCCACACTGTTTGGTATTTTGCATTAGTAACTCGGGTTGAGGTACAGTGGAGAGATTACCTATTATTCTCCTAATGATGGAGACACTGACTTCAGAGAGGGATTAAATAGAAACTGGATCATGAGTGGTTTGGTGTTTTGCTCAGTTATTATTATATGAAGTATGTGTCTTCATGCATGGTTGCTCTCTGCTTGTCTTCTTTTCTCATTAAGTATTTGAGAAGTGTTTGGAAAACACAGGAGGGAGACATGGTGTTTGAATCTAGACAATTGCTTGGCTGCTTAAGGCTGGTTTCTTGATCTCTCCCTGGGGAACTGGGAATGAAGGCCTTAGCTACTTCAGCTTACTCGGGCTTCACTTTTTTGGCTTCACCGGGTCCTTGCAGTGAGTGGGACACTGACCTTGTGGCCACTGGAGAGCTGGAAGTGCTGGTGGGGTTCTCCAGAAGAGAGAGGCCGGGCATAGCTGGAAATACTTAATGTCAGCTACTGAAACCCCTTTAGGGATAGGAAATAGTGGAGAAGAGAAGTAATCACTGTGATGCTGAATTTATTTAACTAAAGAAGAACTTAGGTGGGGTAGGCTCCCAAGAGAAAGGAGGTCCTTAAGGGCAGATCTACATGGGTATTACATGGTTATAATATATGAATTTTCAGCTAAATAGAGGCAAAGTGTTTTGCACAGTGCAGTGCAGTGCCATGCAGAGTGATGCTGGTTTTTTGTGTCAGCAGCATGTTTCTTAGTCATCCTGGCTACATAAATATAATGCATTTCATTAAAAAAGCACTGTCAATTGTTTGGCCAACTTAAAAACCATGAGTAAGTATCAATGCACATGTAGGGATGGTGCATGTTTCACAGCAGAGCCTGATAGCTTTTTACTTTTCCTGTAGATCAGTCTTACTTTTTGTCTTTACTAATAATATTGAGTATGAATATAATAATTGTAGTATATACATTATATATTATATATATACCTTATATATTATATACACTGTGTTTTATTGTGCAAAATGTGTTATGTTATGAAATAATATCCTAATGTGTAATAAAGATATATAGTTCTATATATAATAATTTAATATTACAGAAGACTTAAACAGATTTTCTCTTGTCTGCTTTTAGATCAGTTTCTTTACAGTGTGTGTCTCTTTTGTTTGTTTGTTTTTGTAAGAGGACTTGATAGCCAGCACTCACTTCTGATTTGGTCTGTGCACAAAGCAACTGACCCAGTGAGCACAGTGAGAGCGATCTCTCACTGCTTGAGACACATGCCAGCACATGTAGCTCACCCTGCCTCTGTTAGTCTTCTGTGGCTCTTTTGGCATGCCACAGGCAACAGCAGTAGTGCAGAATAGGATGCACTTTACAGAAAATATGGGAAGTTGTTAACCCTTTGAGTAAGAGAGTTTGATCTGTTTTTTAAGAGCAGTTGCAGTCTTGGATCACTAATTCTTTCGTGTAGTTTGGGGCCTAAAATGCTTGTTTTGTTGTTTTTTGGGTTTTTGGAGTTTTTTTGTTCTTTTTTTTTTTTTGGCTTGGTTTGGGTTTTTGGTTTGGTTTTTGTTTTCAGAGTTTTTCTCAGATTTACTTTGCTTATGTGCTGCTGGGTTACAGTAACATGTTTATAGATCCATTTAAGCCACTCAGAATCCAGTTTTGAATTTTTGCTTGCTATTGGCAGTGCATTGCAGTTCTATGTGATTTTCTCCTCTCCCTCCAGGTGCAACCAGTACCATTAATCAAGATATTTAAGTTTTTGGTTTCAAATTTTGGTCTTGGCATTGCAGGACTCCGTCTGTCTTTGGTGGGGTTATGGTGTTCTTGCAACTAGCCAACATGATTCTACCAAGAATCTCTGCTTGGGAATTTTTGATCCAGCATCATAGCTTCTCAAAAGAGATCTACCACTAATTTAAAGGACTTCATTTTCTTGATCTTCCAGCAAAATTGTAAATAAAGCTTTATGCTTGTATAGGTGGTAACAAGTCTGTTAGATGTGTTTGTGTCTTCAGGTTATGTTTGCAGTTTAAGTTGAAGGTGTTGTGGGTTGTTAGGAATTTAAGCCTCTCTTGTAGGTCTTGGTTTGTAAGCATAATAGAATGTCTGAAGAACTATATTTTCAGGCCCTTTTTTTCTCCTCTTCCTCCAGGTGTGAGGCAGCTAGCCCACATATTCATCCTGTTGGATGGTGTAAAGAACATAAAAGAACTCTCATCACCCCACCAGGTTTGTAAATTGTTACATGTCAGAAAGATTTAAGGTGGCTATAGTCAGCTAGCATCGTTAAAATTTACAATAAGGTTTCTGTTACCTCTTCTGAATTTTTTTCTTCCCGTAATCAGGAATTGGTATTTGTAGAGCTGTAAATTTTTTTACAGGACTTAATATATTGAAAATAGAAGTATAATAGATGTTTGGCATTAAGTATGCAAATAGATACTGATTTAGTAAAGAGACATCTACTCAAAAGATATCCCTAGAAATCTGAACAAGTTTGTAATTTTGGCTGAATGGCTGTCAAGTGCTGTAAGACTCACATTCTGAAAATGCTGATAAAGCAAATTCCAGACATGTGAGATCATTGCGTAAGAGAAACATCTTCATGTGAACTGAGTGTGCAAGGTAATGGATTGATGAAAAAATTGTATTAACGTGATAAAGAAGCAAACTTGTAAGGAGTCTTTGAAATGAAGGAAAATGCTATGAGAGAGATGATAAAGAAGGAAGGAAGTGTATTCATTAGTGTGAAACTTGAGGTGTTTTTCAGGACTGTTGTGTATGGCTGGATGACCTAAATGCCCTGTTGCAGAAACTGGCATTTGGCGTCTGCGAACATGGAAAATTTTAATTGGTTAAAACCGACTTTGACAAAAATTCTAATAGCCAGCAGTCTTGAAACGTTGTAAGCAGTCTGTCTGCCAGGAGGTTAATTGCAGCCTATTATTCAGTGAATCCCTTGTAAAACAAATTAGAATTGGTTTTGTTCTCTTCTAGCTTATGAATACTAATATTTAAACTTCAAGTTAAACTTCTGGTGCAGAGTAAAGTTGAAGGACAGGCACTGCCTTTTCTTTAACAGCCAAGCTGTCTTTGTGTTTCTTCCCTAGAGTGTTTATAAACATGACATTTTCTGAGAAAGGCAACATCTTGTTTGATGATATCTGTAGATTATTTATAAATGTCCAGGCTATTTTGTTAGAAACTTAGTAAAAAATTGCTCACTAAAAGACTAACAAGTAGTCAGGTGTGCTCAACTGTTGTACAAAGCTATCACTGATTAGATTGTTTACCAGTGAATGACTGTTCATTACTTGAATTCATTTCCTCAGTTAAATGGACAGATTTTTCCAGTCCACATTATTTATATTGCAGAGGGAATCACAGAATATTCTCATATCCAAAGCAATTGTGTACAGTAGCTACTCAGAAGTGTGTATGAGAGGATTGTTGACTCTTTTAACCTGCATAGTGAATTTATCAGAGACAATTTAGAAGAGCCTTTCTTGCAATTATTTTATAAGTCCAACTATAAATCAAAACAGTATTGTTAGTGCTAAGCACTCTGTAAATTAGACATTAGCTTCATTTTTTTTTGCACTGCTGTGTTTAATTTTGCTCATGTTTCTTCTGTGCCAGATTATCCACATGCTAAGCATTTTTCTTGGGAGAAGTATTTGGAAGAAACCAGTTCATTACCTGCACCTGCAAGGGCTTTTAAAGTGGTGAGAAAATGCTTAAATTTCTTTCATGCTTTTAAGTTCATGTAATTAATTTGTTTAAGAAGATAATACGTGTATGGTGTTCCTATGTTTCCAAATGTATCCAATTAATTAGTTGCACATAGGTGGTTTATTTTTATGCAAGTTTGCAGTTGACTGTTAGAAATCAGATTATTATAACTATTAATGTATTATTTTAATTATTATAAATGGGATTAAATGCTACAAATGTATTACAAATGAGTGTAATTTGCTATGGAAAATTACTGCCTACTTATTACAAATAATGAGATAGGTACTGATTCATGATAACGTATTTTGAAGATTTGTATTTCTGTATATTTTATATGGTGCAATAGATACAGTGTAAAAATGAACATAAGAGATTAGTCTGCTTGTCCCATCTAGTCCATTGTCTTGGGCTTGTTTTCAATGCCCTTTAGCAGACTTTTTCTTCTGCAGGCTTGCAGCTAGGGCATGTGGGCAGCATCCATAGGCAGCTCCCCAGCTTAACTATGGCATTTGTGAGCAGCATCCTTTTCTTTTATCTTTGTACTTGCTAGTTTCTTTCAGTGATTCATCTTCTTGAGCTCTTAAGATTTCAGTGATGGTCACTACTGCAGAAAGGAATCACACAGTGGCTTGAGCTGGAAGGGACCTTAAATATCATCCAATCCCCCTGCCATGGACAGGGACACCTTCCACTAGAACAGGTTGCTCAGAGCTCCATCCAGCCTGGCCTGGAACACTTCAAGGGGTTGGACATCCACATTTCTAGGCAACCTGTTCAAGTGCCCCATCATCCTCACAGTAAAGTATTATTTCCTAATATCTAATCTAAAGCTACTCTCTTTTAGTTTGAAATAATTTCCCCTTGTCCTGTCACTACATGCCCTTGTAAAAAGGCCTCTCTCTGTCTTGTAGGCTCCCTTCAGGTACTGGAAGGCTGTGATTAGATTACCCCTAAACCATCTCTTTTCCAGGCTGGAAAAACCCAATTCTTTCAGGCTTTCCTCACAGGAGAGGTGCTCCATCCCTCTGTTCATCTTGGATTGCTGTTGGGAGCCAGCATTGGGTGGCTGGTAGCTCCCAGCCCTTGTCTCACAGCTCACTGAAGCACGTTTGCCTCAGCTTTTCACATTAGAAACACTAATTCTCAACTTTGCTAAGAGCTGGATTAACAAAAGGCAAAGTGTGGTGTTTATTGCAGTTCCTGGGGTCAGTAGATTACCAGAGGTTATTCATGACCTGCAATTTATCACCCCAAGGTGTGTCTGTCTTAGTAATGTTTCTCAATCTTACATTCTCAGCACAAATACCCCGAGCAAGGATTAGGAAGTTATTTGGTTATATCTGAGACAGTAACAGTGTTTTGTGTTGTATTATGGGAGAAAATTGAGTTCTTAAGCTGCAGCTGAAGGAAAAACACCAATACTCTGCAAAGTCCTAGAGTGACAGATACATTATTTTCATAAAAATTAGAATAAACCTCATAACTTGTCTTGTGAATATGTTCCTTTAGAATGGAAATAATTTTGCTTTAGTTTTCATAACTACAGATGACAAACACAAAATCTGATACTCCTACCAAAGACACTAATTTTATCAAAATAGTATTACGAACCCAGGCATTTGTCCTGTTTGTTACTGTTGTGCTGTGAATTAGTTATGTTCTCAGTAAGAGACTGAAAAAGGGTTTGATTCATGAAACAAAAATACGTACCAGAAAACACAAATATGTCTCCTGGAGACAATTTCATAGACATTTCAGGCAGCTGGTATGTAATGCCTTATTAAATACTGTAATGAAAGAGGCCAAAACCTCTCGGAAAACTTTTCTAGAGAATTTAGGAAAAAAAAACTGATTCAAACCAAAGATATCCATTTACATCTTGGATGGCTTAATCCAGTCCACTCCAGGAGAACCTGAAATCCCAAAGTGGTTACTTTGTTTCACTATATTGATAACACTAGTTTGAATTATGTTTTTATGCTTGAATTTCTGTTAGAGGGAGGACAGATTTGAAAAAATAAAGGCATAAAGTTTTTGATGGATTATATATATGTCATAGCTGCGTCAGATTTTGAGGTTTTGTTGTTTCACATAGTATTGTTTTTCTTTTCTAGAAACCTTCTCATGGCTTTCAGAAAAATATGAAACTTGAAGTGGTTGACAAGAGAAATCCAGTATTTATCAGAGTAGCAACCATTGTAGATACTGATGACTATAGAATAAAAGTAAGTTTCCCTGTCTTGTTGTACTATCCTACTTATGTAAATGATGAGGACTTTGTAAAACTAAAATCCTGCAGTTGTAAAATTAACCATGGAAAGAAATGAGTGGTATTGCTCTGTCCTGCTAATCTTTTGCTCTTGCTTTTCACTAAGTGATAGATGCATAATTCCTTTGGAATGGGTTGTTTTATTGTCCTCTTAGATAGTTGTGCTGAGGTGGGTAGTTAGAGAGCAGAGTTGAATATATTGCAAAATTGCTTAGGGAATAGTTGATAGGAGACAATTGTCTATTCTATCAAGAAATGTGATTATTTAATATCAAGTGTCAAAGAGCTGCTTTGATATTTGTATTAGGGACTGTAAAATACTTGGTCTAGGTTAATTGAATCTGTCTCTATAAGTTTCCAAGGGGAAGAGAGAGATATACGTGAGATATGAAAGAGCCCTGATCCTTTGTCTTTTGTCAGTGATTTCTGCAATTCTGAAGTTTCTGTTAATTATGGGCTTTGGATTGGATTAAGCTAAGTTAAGGTATTTTTGATGTGTTTTGCAGAAGTTGTGTACTTGAATTAATTTTCTTCCATTGTACGAAACCACTCTGAAGGCCTTAAGTGTTAGAAGGGCTAACATATACCAGATATCCAATTAGAAATGAAGGATGTGTATGTTTGCAGTTTGTACAGATTTACTAGGCATACCTGTTATTTCAAGTAAGAGATGCTGACATTTCATTTTGACTCATCTGGACATTTAATTTTTAATTAACTGCTGGTAGGAAGTCATCAGAACTGGTATCTTCACAGCTACATGTTTTCTACTTCAAGTTGGACATGCAAAATAAAAAAAAAAAAAAAAAAGGAAACAAAAAAAACCCCGTCCCAAAATAAAGAAAAATCCCACTCCCCAGTCTAATGTATTAAATGACAGGATTTGTAACTTCTAGGGCAGTAACTTGACTCAGTAGCATCTGTTGAAAGAGCTCTGTTTGTGTGTGTCTGTGTGTACTGTGCATCCACACCTGGGCACGTGAGATATCCAAGGAATCTACTGGTACAGAGGTCATGCAAGATTTGAAGATATCTAGCTTTCATGTGAAAAAATGTGTGCATAATCCATACTGGTGCTGTCCTGCAAAGTCACATGATTCATTTTCTCTTCAGTTTCAACTCTTAATCCTGTATAGCCTGATTTTAGTAAAATTGTTGCTTGTATGATGAGGGGATTGTTTGTCTTTCATAGATAAATTCAATTTTTTTGGTAGTCCTTTGTTTTACTGCTGTGCTGTTCTTAAATCCATTTCAAACACGAGATTTAAAAACATTTGGATTTTTGCGTATTTTTTTGAGAGATGAAAAAGGCAGAAATTCATACTTTAATATAAGTATTAATGTGAGAACTGCACTATTTCTGAGATTTGAGCCTGACAACACAGTAAACAACCATATGACCATGACATATGGTTATTTAGTCTTTACTTTAGTGAGAGTATGCCTGGGTCCAGAATGTAATGTACGTGTATTTTCTGTGTAACTTAAATAGTTCTCTGAAAGTGACTTCTCTACTGGACATATCATTTCTAGAGATTACTCAGGTAAACTGATTTTATGGAGAATTTTCCTGATCTTTCCTTTTTTTATTTTAGGTTCATTTTGATGGCTGGGATAGTATTTATGATTATTGGACTGATGTCGACAGCCCTGATATCCATCCTGCAGGCTGGTGTACAAAAACTGGACACCCTCTTCAGCCCCCACTTAGTAAGGGAAACCACACTGTAATGTAATGATGGTAAAAGCCATGTGTGCTGTGCTATCATTTTTCCCTGGCAGTGCCATTCAAAGAAAAGAAGCCACTAGGATATGCAAAATAATTGTAAATGTGACATCTAGTGCAAAATCAACAGTCAGTAATTAATCACTTTTTAGTAGATGGCTTTATTGACCCTTACTGCAGTGGAAATACAAGAACCACAGTCAAAACCAGAAGTGATGTAAAAGATCTGTTGTGTAAAGTCCTGGCCCTCTCAAAGCCAGCACTGAAACTGCTGTGGCACTCAGTAGGGGTGTAAGGTATCACTCTTAAGATCCTTTGTTCACATCTCTTTTGATGGTTACTCTGCTTTTTGGCTCAAAGGAGTCCAGAGTGCACTGAGAAGGCACTGCTTTCAAATGCTGTGGCAAATCCTCAAAAACAATGAACTTCCTTTTCTTCTTCAGCTGAGCAAAGAGGGATTAATGGTGCCCACTTTGAAAATAAATCTAACAGAAGCATGGTACCAATAATAACACTGGATTTACCAGCTTCTCCTCTCTGGGGATTTTGTTTTACTTGTTGAAGAAGTGGGAGAGGTTGCAGGGAGTGTTGGTAAACATATCCCTGTTTAGCCGCCTAGTCCACTGTGTTTCTGGATAATGGCAGTGAAATCACTTTAGCCAAACTTTGAACAGATGAGTTTTTAAGTAAGTGCTCTTCTCTGAGATTGGTTTATGTAGAGACTCTACATAGTGTGGTTTGCACAAGTGCTGAGTATTCACAGCTGTTAGAAAGTTAGAAACAGCTGTGCTTGGAAAACAAAAAATGCTGAGCAATGCCAACTACTCAGAAAAAAAAGAATGTAAAATAACTGAGATAAGTCACACACAGTGTGAAAGTGTTACCTGCAAATCACAATACCTCAATTCAATGTCTCTAAATGCCAAGAAGAAATTATTCCTATCCAGGGTGTGATCAGAGTATATTCATTAGTTTTCTGAGCACTCCAGCAGTACAGTGATGACTGCCTGTTAGGAAGTTAATCATTCTGCCTTCAGAATCTGAATAGAGTGCCGTAAGTGCCAAAGCACAAAGTGAATAACGAGAAGACAGGATGCTGCATATCTGCTTCTTAATCTGAGATGTGCTGTCCTGTGTGCTGAATGAGTAGCCCAGTGGGAAAAGTAGTCTGTGGCCAGATAAATAAAAATTGTTATCATATGGCAGAAGAGCTGAATAAGGTTACAACATTTCTATTATGTAAGACTGATTTAGAAATAAAGATCTTAGGCTAGGTGAGAGTATGAAATACGTAAATTCATTTTTTTGGAGACATTAAAAGAAACAAGGTACAGGTGCCCAGCACATACAACATGTCATCTCCCCTAGGTGGTGGTTTAGGAGGCACTGCTCATCCCTTTTAGGATGTGACTGGTAGAAGTAAATTTCTGTTAAGCTACGAAATTTAAGATGGATGATATGATAGGAGAGGAAGTTGACCATCCATTAAAGAGGAAAAAAATAATAATCTACACAAATACTTATAAAATAGAATGATTACTGAATAAAGTATTAATCCAACAATATGACTTTGTTTTATTGCCATGTAGAATATTTTAAAAATGTTAATATTGCTTCCAGGTAAGTTAAAAGGCATTTCCAGACTTCTGGAGGGGTTTCATGAGGAGGGAAGAAAATATTTTGCAAGACAGTTTCTGTCTCAGTCTGTATGATAGGACTGTCAACAATGAGGTCCAGATCCCTGCCTTTCACATTAGAAGCTTTGTGTGAATGCCATGCAATGTTAGCAATATTAGTCTAGAGCAGTTCCCAGTATTCATATATTCATACTGTTTTCAGATGTAATTAAGTCCTCATGAAGGATTGTGACCTTTCTGATAGCAGTTACGGAATTAAGAGCCAAGTATTGGTGTTGATTTTAACATTGTTTCACAGTGATCCAAACAGCAGCTTCTCACGTAAACATAGACAACTAGTTGTAGCTCTTTTAAATTACATTTTTAAAAAGTTAAAATTTTTTAAGTAAAGAGAGAATAGTTATAGGGAGTTAATTTTTTCAAAATCAGAACATCAGTGAAGCAAGACTTCTCTTTACAGAAATATCCCTATTCAGATAACTCCTCCTCTGAGTCCACTTGCTACATTATAAGGATGATTTCTGTATAAAGGTAGAGAAGGTAAAATTCCCTGTTCTCTCACCAATTACAGTCATTAAAGGCTATAGAAGTCTTTGGACTTCAGTGTAGTGATAGTTTTGTAATTTTTGCATAGCTGGAACATTTGGTAAAAAAAGCTTTTAGACTGCTCTAATTATACATAATAATTCTGTCTTTCATTATCCATCTGCAAGCAAGAATCTTTCATCTGGAAAAATATTTAAATAGACCTTTTCATGTCTGTATTGTTATCTGTAGGGGAAGATACAAGTTCATGTGCCGTTCAAGAAGAACTGGTACTAGAGGGGGACGGTGCATTCCTGCAGAGGCACAGCAGGTGTTCCCAGTGTCATGTACTGGAGCACGGCTGTCTCTCATTTGCTGTGAAACTGTGGGTTATGTATTCTGTTTGCCTGGGCCTCAAAGCTCCTTTTGGCATGCATCCTTTAATGTCTCTGCAGGCATCATTGTTACAGGTTGATGAAAATCAGGTAGACACATAAATTCAGAGAAGTAAAAAAGTCAAAAATCTCCTGATGGCTTTGTTCTTTTTAGTAGTATTATCAGCTTTCATTTTCACATCTTTTTTACTGGAAAACTTCAGCTAAAAAATGTGTAAGGACAGTACACATTACAAACACATCCCTGCCTTCAGGAACAGGGATAGGGTAACGTAATTTTTCTATCCTCTTACAAAACAACCAGGTTCCAACTAAATGTAGATAGTAGAAGAGAAATTTGATGTCATGCAGCTCCTCCAAGATTTGTGTTCTTTATATATATAAAGTTCTGTTGTAGAGATTTACTTGCATGGAATAAAGTTATTTCTCCAGTGGTTTAGGTTGTTGAAATCTCCATCATGCTTTTACAGAATGTATTAAAGTATTTCTGTTTACTTATTTCTTCATGCTTGCTGCAATGCACTGGTATTTGTGCATATTTATATAGCTTTTAAATATTAGATAATTTTCTTAAATCTCATTTGTAATTTCACCTGGCATGCAGGTCCCTTGGAACTGGTTGAAGCTTTAGAGCATGGAGGGTGTCCCACAGCAGGATGTAAGGGAGTTGGACACATTAAAAGAGCAAGACATATCGGCCATCATAGGTATGTTCTGTAAAATTTATTTTATTCTTTCAACCGAGGGATGTGTGCAGATGGTTCTTCTAAATTGTTGTTCATAAGAAAACAGATCCAAGCTGGAAAAAAAAAAGGAAATCTTGTAAACCTAAATATGCAGTTATTTCAGTTGCCATGGTGAGCATGCTGAAATAAACATCAGCAATCTGTAACTTCATTTCACCAGGGTGTGCTGAGATAAGATTTGCTGTACATTACTTTTTGTCACAATTGGTAGATTCAGTTACTCTGTATTTTGTTCCTTTGAGGATTCCTTGGCTTGCTGTCCAGTTTGCAAAATGTTACAGTCAGATATGTATAAAGCAATAACTTTTGAACCTTCTGAAATATGAGGCCACTGATTTTATTATGGCTTGGGTGTTCTTGTTCTGCTTGGTTGGTAAGGGTAAGGATTTCCTTGTTGGCTTGGAGCAATGCTAGAAAGGAAATTCCAGTTGACGTATTCCCGAATGACAGCTTGTTGCTTCTATTTAGTGTTTCTAAAGATGCTTTGTTGGACACCTTCTTAAGTATAATACAGAAATATGAATATTCCATCCTAGAGAGTAGTTGATATTAGCACAAGAGAATGGAATGGAGGGGACAGAGAGACAATGACCGAGTAAATGGAAAACATTTCCCAAGTTGAAATTTTATTATTTTAAAAATATTTACAGTGTGGGGTGAATCTAGACTGTTTCAGTAAGAGTTGTACAAATAATATAGTATGTTAAGTTGAAAATGAAGCACCATTAATATCATCCTCTTACCTTTTTGCAAATTAGAGCTTCCAAAAGTTGTAATTTTTCCATTACACAGTCACAGAATTCTCAAATATCATATCCCTTTGTTCTTCCTGCTCGCTGATACAGTTAGAGGACTGCTTTTTGGTTAGTTATCTATAAATTTTTTAAAGTATCTTTTCAGACTACCTTGATCCAAGAGTGATCTCTGCAATCTTTTCACGTTTTTGATGAGAGAATTATGTCCTGTTGACTCAAATTATGCTACAAGGTTTTGCTGGTGTATCACCATGTGTTAAGGTCCTGACTCATCCCTGTCAAAGATACCTGGCCAGCAAAACTCACTGTATTACTACATTTTGATATGCAAAAGGCATCTTCTGCTGCAAGTTCTTCCCTGTCTGCAGCAGAAGCATTGATTGTGGTGTTAGGAGCAGAAGAGCTCCTGATGCTAGGACAGGCTTTATCCTCAGGAAGGGACGTAGCTAGGATAGCTCCACTGACAAAACTTGTTGCAGTATGAACTGTGATGGAGTTGCCATGACACAGTATGCCACACCACTGTCTTTCAGACTATTCTCATCCTATTCTGGTTATCTTTTTCTGTCTGTGTTATTTTTCTTTTGTTTTTTTGGTTTTTTTTTCTCCCAGTTTTTCTACCTTCCCTTTGGTACTTTCCCTTTATTTCTCTCAGCAGGTAGGATAACTCCTTGAACAGTCAAATCGGTCCTTAACTGTATTGTAACCTTCTGCATTCATAGCATTAGTCCACTGCAAATGTGAACTAAACTAGATTTGCCTAAAAAGCTTCCTGACTGCTTATCTGAAGCCCATTTAATTTCACATTCTAGTAGACTTGAGTCTTGTATAATTTATTCTCGCATCTAATCTGGGAGGCAATAAATTCCAATTCCTTATCAAGTGCTATCTCAATTACTTAGAATCAGGTGGACATACCATGGGTTTCAGCCCAAAGTTGAAACTTAAAATGAGAAAAAAAAAGAAAATAAATTTGTCTGAAAAGTTTTTCATTTATGATCTCTCTAAATAAACATTGGCAATAAAAGTTCTAATGTTTTAGATGGAAGGGATGAGTAAGAGCTATATGTCTATTTACTTTGTGTAGCCTTTGCTTTTATAGCTACCTTTTCCATGCTATTTAAAGGTCATTATACTTACTCATCCTGAATAAGAAGAAAATAAACAAACTCACGGCATTTCACTGTGCTTCTTTTTTTTACTGTAGTCTAAGCAATCCAATTATTTGCACATTAACTGATAGTTCTAGGGTATAAAAATATAACCAAGGAGAATATAAGACAGATATTTGCTGTTTCATAGCAAATATATTTTACCAGTAAGTATCTTATTCACTAGCTATTGATTTGCCCTCTGTGATAATATTCTAGTTTTGTTCTTGAGTGTTTCTGTGGAAAATAATGAGATTTGTTCTCTTCTGGAGCCTACGGACTTGAGGGTCCAGGTTTCCACAAAAATTCTAATGTTGTACCACCATTTTTTTCCTGAATTAACCAAGACATTTTGAAATTTGTACAATTTTCCACATCAGGTAGCATTCCCATGGCTCTTTTATCTTGGCAACCTTGAAATGTATTTAACCATGCTTATCTTGCTTTTTGTGATGAGGTGCAATGCATAAGTGCCTGTGTGCAGAAGAGATGATAATTTAAAATGCTAAGTAGTTCTGAAATAATTTTGAGAGCTTGTTCCTTAGGAATTAGATGAAAGCCTCGGTGATTAATTATATAGCAGTGCTAAAGCATTTACTTTTTGGAAAAGTTGATGTTACTAAGGATTTGGTATCTCTCAACAGTTGATCTAGGGTTATGTGCAGCGCAGCTGAAGCAGCCTGACATACAGGTTGTTAGCATTGTGCAGATCACCTGCATATTTATGATTTTGAATTGTATACCCTGATGATTAATGCATGCAGTAATTCTCAAGTTCAAGCAGGAGTGTGAAGAGGTCAGTTGTAAGTAGTTCGTTAGAGTTTTGAGTCAATTCTTCATGAGTAAAGATTTTTGCCAGAAACTTCAAACTTCCTATGCGTTATGTATAAGTTGAAGTGCTGTGGTAGAGGCTGTGTTGTAAGAGAGCACATGTTGTATAAACATGGAAACCTCAGCTCAGCAGGAGGTCACATCTTTTTTTCAGTGGTTTTTGATGCCAGTCTCAAGGTCATTGGTACCAGCCAAATCCGTTCTAAAGTACTCTTGATTTCTTGATTCATGTTTAGACTGTTGAAGCAGCTTTCTCCTGAAAAATGAATGCTTTGATGATAAACATGCACTGTAATTTGTGAAAGAGAATAGTTACACTGATTGTTTTGAAACTACTTTAAAAATGTTTTCATAAAGTCTGAAGCAGAGATCACTTAACAAAATCCATCAGCAAAAAAAAAAAAAGAACACATCCCTCAGATGCTGTCAGGATCTTTTCTCTGAAGGTTTCTTGCTAATTATATATTGCTACCAGCTGATGTGGTCACCTGGACATAGGCTGCTCTAGACAGTTTAGTTCAGTCTGGAGCTCTCATACAGCTTCATCACTTGGCAGTGCTCAGCAATAACTTGCACCTGAAAGGCACTGGGGAGCTGCTGTTGGTAACATTTCCAACCAGTACAGCTGAACCAGGAGACCTGTCTGTGACTTGATACAGGTTTGTAAAATATTCCAAGTGTTCAGAAAGACTAATAATCTAGATTTAAAATTACTTTGTATGCAAGTTCTTAGACCTAACAGAATGCTGCTTTACTCTTCTTTAGTTGAAGAGAGAATCCTGGCCTATGTTCCCTTCTGATATTAGGTGTAGCTGAGAGTATTGCATCTGGACTCTGTGCTTCAGAAAATTTGTATACTGGTACAAGATAGGAGCATCTTCAAATGTCTGGAGAAGACTAAGGTCCATGCCTATCAGCAGCCCAGTTTTATCCTCCTGCCCTTGAACTTTACAGAAAAGAGATAGGTATGTAACTGCACCTAGAGATAGATCTTGAGTGTGATAGAAGAGCAGTTGCAAATAAACACAGGTAGGATATGCTACTCAACACTTCTTTTCCATCAGACAGTTCTGGAAAGGGCTAGTAATGTAAAACCTCTGTTGCCTTGAAAATCCCAGGCCAACAATCAGAATGGTGCATTGCCTTTTTCTCTCTTCATCTTTCATGATTCAGTAAAAACAGTAATGCTCAGTTTTTACTCAGCATATGCAGGACTCTGGAAAGAGTGGCTCCCTTTCCTTGGAAAACTGTGTCATGGACACACGTATTGCCATCCAGTCTGCTGCCATTTCACTGGTGCCCTGCAGACAGCTAATTATTGTGCTGTGCTGATCCTTCAGCATTTGGAGATGGCTGATTACTCTCGTGTGCGGGGGAGGGGGGTGTGTGTGTCAGGTGGTATTAATGTGAATGTTCGTTTATTGAGGCAGCTCCAATGATAATTGAGATCTTCGTGTTGGACTGGTTCCAAAGCTGTGGGGCAGTGATGGGGGCTGTACAGCCCTGTCAGAAGAATAGCAGAGGTTTCACATTGAGTACCTGCTGCTTTTGCTTCCTGCCATTCTTCCTGAGCCTCTGGCAGACCTTGATATCCTCAAGCCAAGGACATCTGACAGTTTTGGAAACTAACTTCTGAACTTGTGCTGTTTTCAAAATGGTGTGCTAAAGCAAAATGTAAGCTGGAGCAGAAATACAGGTTTAAGGTGACAGAAGAGTTAAAAATCCCTATTTAGTGTTAGGTAACCTAAACACCAAGACTTCTGAGCCCTTGAGATGAGTTGTGTTAAAAACTTACAGTCCTATATAAATCGAATACTTCTATTATGTAGGAATAACAAGATTAATTTTTTTCATTCTTTGTAGCAGACAAGTTAAATTGAGCTGAAGGCTGGAGGCATTGAGATTCAGGAGGATTTACACAGGTTCATTCATGCTGTGTTTTGTTGTAACCAAGCTAACAGTGGAAACCACATGGGTTCTTTTTGTTGCCTCAAGTAACAGTAACATCAAAGGACTATCAAGCAGTTTTTTGAAAATTGTACAGCAACTTGAATGATTAATTACAGAGAAAAAGTCATCTGAATCTAGTGTTCCAAAGCATTGTTAATATTATAACTATTGTTGACTGAAACTGTCATTCAATTCCAGTTTTTCCAGAAAATACTCAAGGGAAAGGTAGTATATAAGCAGGCAAGTTATAATAAAGGACTGAAGTTTTAGGCTTTTTCTTAGAGTATTTTGTTTGGTTTTTTTTTCTTTAATTTAAAACCTATTAGTGGTGTTGGTAAACAGAAAACCTCCTGGAGTCTGACAATTATATTGTCAGATTTCATTGGGAGTGTAAGGCTTGCTTAATAATACACAACTGAAGTTAAATACCACATTGGTAGTGTTCAGTGTTTCCTTGTGACAGCCCTTTAACTGCTCAGAAACATTGCTCAAAACACCTCTGTGAGCCTAGGAAGCCGAAAGAAAATTACATGCTTTGCCCTATAGCAACGGCAGAACTGAGATTAACCAATATATTCATGAATTTCTGAAAACTGTATTTCATCACAGTGGTATGTGTTTGTCACAGCAAGAACTTAAATCACACTAGCATTGGTGCCTTAAAACCTTTTTTTGAGCAGAAGCCTGTATCTTTTATCTTGTATTTCTTTTGAAAGGGAAAAAAGATTTCATTGTGATAGATGCAGCAGCGTACGTCATCTGGCAGAGGCTAGTCCTAAGACAGACAAAACCAGTAGGTTGAGAATAAATGTAAGTAGACATATATAAATAGATTTAAAATAAAATGCCCCATTCTGCTTAAGAGAAAGTAGAAATAAAAGGTGAAGGTTCCAAGTTAATTTCTATTTGTATATTTTGTTCCATGTCTCTAAAAAATTTCATTAACAAAAGCATACCATACTTCAAATTTAGTGTTTTATAGTCAGTTGGGTGGCTGGACTCTATCTGATGTGGATGTGTAAACAAAAAGTTTAAGAAGGCAAAAAGATGACTGTTCTGTGTTTCATTGGATCACCTGGGGATATGGCTGCATGTTCCTTTATAGCACTGTACAGACTGTTACGTCTGCTTGGAGTAGCCTTAAACAGGGATCCCATCTTGATTAGAAAAGTAGAAGCTATTCTATTTTTTCTCCTCTGTAATTCAAGTTCAGCATAGCTCCTNATAATATTAAAAAAAGAAAAAGTTGATACTGTCTTGTTTTAAAATTAGCCAACTGAAAAAATCAAACATACTGTTGATATCCTGTCTTTAACCCCAGCAAGGGCTGACTGACTTGGCCTTAAGGAATTTTCTCCTTTTATGCAAGTGCTGATAGAAATGTAAATTTCCACCAACTTTTTGTTTATCTTGGCGACATCAAAATTAGATTACCAATATTGGTCCAACCTCATTATAGGAGCTGTTACATACTCATTCTGAACCCAGAGCTTGGTTGGTAAGGGAAGAGGAGAATGCACAGCATATTTTAAATTAAAAGGCCTTTTTCTTTTTTAATACTATGCTTTTTAGAAAGAAAACTATAGTGAAAGCTGTTGTTTTTCTATTACTTTTTGAAATTTGGAGGTGGCAGGACATATGGCTGTCAAGGTAGAGTTGTTTATATTAGACAGTTCTCTTTGGAAATCGTGCATGTAACAATCAGTGAAACAAATGAAACATTGCAGTGATTTATGCAAAGTTACAGTAGCTTCTTTCTTGAAAAGAAAATAAGCAAAATTGTAGAACATGGGGTTTTTACCTTTTAAAATTATGGAAGTCATTGTAACAATACAGGTGAGTTGGAAAGCATAATTTCAAAATATAGTTAATGTCATAGCTCATGAGCCACAAATGGAGCATCATAGTTAGTACAGTCTGTCCTGTATCTTATATAGTTTTGAAAACTTGAGTGTGATGCTATTCACTGTTGTAACATGTATATACTATTCAGAGTGTAGAATATTATCATTGATGTGTTGGGTATGTGATCTGGCTGACTAATCAGTTGAGCACTGCAGAGCATTCTTCTAAAGAAAAATCCCAGTTCAGCCCCATGTGTTTTGGTTTGTGTTGCTGTTTTTCCCTTTCCTGCTTCTTATGCAAACACAGAGTTTCTGACTTTGGTACAACTTTCACATTTCTTAGAGCAGTATTTACAAGTCATTGTGTCAATGTTCATTGTCAAATTATTTCCCTAGCAGGAGTGCAGGGAAATAGGGAGTGTTGAATGTTAAGAAAGACTGTAAAAATATTACAGTCTCTTAATGGAGTATCACAAAATGGCATTTGCAAAGATGGGGCACTCACTGCAGTAAGGGGATGTGCACCATTCCTCATGTTTTGCCCTTGAAATGCAGCTTCTGTGTAGACATTACATAATAGAAATATCCTCCATCACTTAAATAAATAACCATGGTAATATGACTTTATTTGGAGAGACATGGGTATAGTCAGAGGCATCCTGTGTTGTATGTATAAATACCATTAAAATTATGAGGGAGCAGGCTAAACATTTATCAAGCAATTTTCCACAATGAGTGTTGTAACAGAAATTAATACAATTTGTGTTACACAAGTTGCTGCCAAAAAGAAATGCGAAGTTGAGTTTTTTTATTTGATGGATTTATTAACATTTTAAAGTACAACTACTTACTGCATTTGTTAAAAATCTTCTTTATATTAAGTTATTGCATCTACTTCCAGGAAATTCCAATGTAGTTTTGTTTGAAATCAGTAAAGTTTCTGAGAATAAGGAGTAATTGTTCTTCTTCAACTTCTAGTGCAGTCAGCTGTCCATATTCAGAGATGAACTTGAACAAAGAAAGCCTCTTACCTGACCGATTGAGTGGGGAGATGCCTGCAGCCAGTCCTATCCCCAGAAACAGAAAAGTGGAAACAAATGAAAGATCCACCTCTCCTGTAATCAAGTAATTATGATTGAAGCGATGTCCGTGACTAAGAGCAGTATTTTATTTCTGTGTTCTCCAATGCTATTTATAACTGTGCGATGACTGAATGGTTTCAGAAAGGCCTGCCTTTCTACATTTTTCTACATTTTCATTTACAGAGAAGAAAAATGGTTTTTTCAGTGCTTACCAAAAAGGTCATGGAGCTGTCAAAGACTGATACTGATTTTACTGTCTATGGTTTAACAAGAGTTTGGTTTCATCTTCGGTGTAACTATCTAGACTACTACGTGGTTAATTGGAATTTAAAATTGAATGTCGACCAGTTGGTTTCACTTCAGAAAATTATTTCTTTGTGTTCCTTTTGTTTGCTGTAGTGGCATTATTGATGTGACTGTAAATTAATGTAGCTCTTTGAAGAACAGCCACTATTCTGTCATTACAGTGGGAGTGGGGAATCAAATTACTGGGACTGAGTTTTGCAAGAATAATGGTGAAGTCTGTAGCTGAAGCTTTTAAACAGGAGCACTGGGAAAAAACAAAGGAGTGTGATACCAAGATGATTATTTTCAGATGATTATTTTATCTCAGAAATTGTGAATACTGATTCCTGTGCTTATTTTGGGCTATAGGGAAAAATAGAGAATTTAAGAAGGAAGGGAAAGGAAGAGAGGTTTTCCCTTCTTTTCAAGGGTTACATTAATGTAAATGTGAAAGTGTGAATGATGTGAAATGTGAATATGTGAAGATTTCCAGTTCCCACTGTAATGACCAGATCTTTTCAATAGATGGTATTTTAAATTGCCTTCTCAGAGACAGTTTCAGTTTCATGCTTTAAAACCCAAAACGTTCCGCTGTCTAAGAGTTCTGCCTGATTTGATTGTTTTGTATAAATGTAGGGTTTTAGAAATCTGAAGTGACTTAATTACTCCCTGGCAGGTAGCCTGCTTACCATTCCAGTGAATCCACTAGCACTTTGAGCAAAGTCCTCAGTGGCAGGGACTGTGTCAAGTGCTACTTTTTTCATTGTCCCAATTAAGAGGCTGCATAGAACACTTTAAAGGCTACACATGATATGTTATGGGAGAGAAGGTATAGGAGGAAAATAATACCTCAAAGTGTTCTTGTGTAACAAATATTTGAAGTGGATAGCTTATTATCACAAGTAATATTTGACAAATTCTGTTCCTGTTGAATTGCCTAATCATTTTTCCATTGACTTAATGGAGAAGAGAGTTCTTTATTTTGATTTCTGAAAGTGCCAGGTATACAATTTTTTTAGTGGCAAGTAAAAAATCTTCTCTGTATTTCTTAACCAAAAAAACACCTTGAATGTTTTCAGTTTACATTTTGTGCATAGAGAAAATAAATTAAACAACAGTTTTGCTGCTTCTACTTCTAAATATTTTGTTAATTTGTTTTAAACAGTGACAGAAAATGCCCCAGCCCTGGTCATGTAGGTATGAAATCTTCACCTCACAATCGACCATCAGGGAAAACAGTACCAGAAACAACCAAGCTGGAAGATGCAGAAAATAAATCTCCTTGCAAGAAGCCCCTGTTATGCAATGTGAAAGAAAAGAAGGCACCTGGGTAACTCTCAGTTCCTTTCAAAGTATTGAGTGTTTGGAGTCAGTTCAAAATGCAACTTACCAGGCGAAGCAGTCCAGTGATTTGTGTGTGTAATTCTTAGAAGCCATGGGGGGAAGGAGATGAAAGCTCTTCAGCTCTCTTTATTTTAGAAATAGAGGGGAAGGGAGTATCACAAGGTATATAAGAAATAAGAAATACATGTAAGAGGAGAGTAAAAATACAATACAATTACTGGAAATTGAAATTCTTCTTCCCAGATTTGTGTCCAAAGTATTTTATATACACAAATATGTACAAACATGGAAAAATTAAAAGTAATTCTTTAACTTTCAGCATCTGGCATGCATTCTTGACAGAAGATTACGTGAGAAGTTTTTTATACCATAAATATTCTCCAGTGCAAGTTTGGAAACTATCTTTGAAGCTAAAAATACACAATTCAGTGTTTTCATTCGGATATGTGAGGAAATAGGATTCCCTACATTTTTAATTACTTACAGTATCGCTACATTATTTTATTGACTATTTTTAAACAGAAATAGATGACACCCTGGAAGATGATGTGTCATGTGTTCTATATTTATATGAGCTACGTTATTTTGTGTTCATAATGTATGAACTGTGTTAGCAATAATAGTGTCTTGAGAGGAGAGACAGGAGAGTTGGTATTTTATGGTAAATAGTCCACAGTAAAGCTGATGATTGAAATGGAACTGTTTTGTTAAGAGTTGGACTTCGATGGTCTTTACTGGGTCCCTTCCAACTAAGGATAATAAACAGCATTCACTAGTCATACTGCAGTGAATTTAAACAGCAAAAAAAAATAAGATGGCTGCAAGTGTAATTTTGAAATAACCTGTGTTAAGAATTAGTTGTAATTCATCATTTTAATCATACTTAAAGTAAATCACATTTTTTTAGAAAAATACTTTGGCTTTACAGACTACCTCTTAAGATTAATTGAAGGAAAAATTTTTTGTCTTTTATTGTTTTAGAGGGTGTTACCTTTAGAAGACTTAAGATAACCAATACTTGTGCTATCTGTTCACTGTGTTGAGTCAGTTTCATTAAGAGAGTAAGTCTTGTGCCAGCTTTGAACTACCCAGAGACTTTGCAGCTTGTATTTCAACTGTTTGAATACACTGATGACTGGCTGCATTTTATCATCTGGCTTTCCTCATTCATTATGTATCCAGCAAAGTCATGGAGGACTTTCAGTTGAATAATCTCCCTTTGAAAAAGGCATGAAAAATAATGTTCACAACATTAGGTATATATGAACTGCTGGGGTTATAAAATATTGAGCATCTGCTTATTGCAATACCCAGTGGATCTTTTTAGATGTGTATTCAAAGTGCACATGCATAATTGAAGACATAGATACACACACTTGTGTGGTCTTTAGTTGCTGAGCTCATAGTGTGGATTTAATTATGTTTGACTACAGTTCAATTGTGTATACCTTTGTATTCAAAGGTAATCTTTTGTTTCATAGAATTCTTTCATGGAGGAACCAACCACAAATGATCCCAACCATGAGTTTTATTTTGTCATGTTAAATCTAAGTGGTACTCAGCTAATCTCTGGTTCCACTTACTCCTTNTTTTTTTTTTTTTTTGCCTCTCTATGCATCAAACAAGTATACTAGAAAATTTTGGTTTGCAAAAATAAAATTATGTACATAAATACTGCAGTGTGTCCCTCTGGAATGTTCCTGAGATTAAAAGTCAAGATAAAAATTGCATGCCTACAGTATATTCAATTTTAAAGTATGTTCAGAGCAGCAAAAGAATTTCACTGTAATAAAAATTCTATACTGGAAATCTTTACAGTGAAGGAAGCTGAACACTCAGACTTGGGAATCAAATTATGCTGGCTCTTAAGAAAAACTCTATTTGTCTTCCAGCCTCTTACCCAAAACCTTCAATTCATGATACGGTCATATTTAACTAATGAGGTCAAATTTCTGTATGTATGCTGCTATGAAAATTGCCCTCAAGAAAATAGGGAGGTGCTTGTTTCCTCACAGGATTTGGTGATCTCTCTTCCTTAGCTGAATTACAGCTGTCATTTCCTTTGTCTTTGGACTTAATTGCACTATTTATTTTAACATGTTACTTTAGAAAGTGTTTGTGGAGTTTGGAAAATAAGTTTTAAATTAATAAATCTTTCTGAGGAAGATACTGTGGAGAAGTCCTTTGTGGCACAAGAAGTTGTGCCTGCTGTATGCATTCCACTGGTATTGGTTGTTATACTATTATTATTTGTGTCCTGTCATACTAAAAAGGCTGGATTTCCTGATCTACAGTGTTCATTTTGCACCATTAGTAGTGTGATAATTATATTTCTGTTGAAGTCAGTGAACCTGAAGCTCCTACTTGATTTAGTCACAAATGTTTTCTTGTATATAATATATAAATGGTATTCAACAGTATAAATGTAAACAGTGGAATTAAATAGGTTTGTTTCTTCTATGAATTTCTGCTTTGAGGTTAGCTGATCTTGATGCCTAACAAAGTGTTAGGTGTACATCTGCTTTTCATCTGTGATTTTGACACTTGTTAAGGTATTCTTGTTGACTCCTTCTGTGGTAGATAGTAAAGCATCAGTTCATATAGTAGTGGGATTTCTTGTAGTCTTGACTCTAAGAATCATTCTGTCTGGTGCTTATTTTTAGTAAATGCTCATTATGTAATTGGTATCTCCAAGTGCTCTGAGTATCTGTGATGGTTTAGTAAGAACTGGCCAAAGTGTTCTGAAATTCTTAAAAAGCAGAAGTAAGTAGACACAAAATGTCATCAAATTCATATCACTTCACATCTGTAAGAAACCAGGAAGTACCAGGAAATACATCTGGAAATACCTTCTGAAGGCAGAGTTTGAAAAGGAACTTCCCAAGGGCTGACTTTAAGATGGGAATGTACACACCCCACACATCCCCACCTTGAGAAATTCTCTTATTTCTACATCTCTTGCCCAGTTTTTCTCGATAGGGGGAAGACATTCCCTCTTTGCAAATTTTTAGGCTGGCAAAGCTTAGGGAGCAGCTGGATAAGAAGTAATGCAAAAGCAGATGCAAAGGACTATAGATATTTTCAGTGATATTTTTGGTATCATTAGCAGCTGCACAACAGGGTGTCAGTAACTGTACTGACAAGGAGTTGATGCCCTGTAGAGATGAATGTTGGGCAGAGGAAAAGGAGTAAGTGTTATTTCAGACAGCTCCTGAAAATAGCCTGCATAACCAGCCAGGCTTTGTAGGACATGCAGCTATATATGTGGGTTTCACTCTTCCCACCTGGACACATCCACTGCCTCTGTTTGTGTATTTTTCACTTTCAGTTATCAAATCAAGTGTGTTGGTATGGTTTACATAATCTTAGTTTACACTATTCTTGAGCCTTCTTTGCAAAATTCATGTCAGTAGTCATGCCATTCTGTGTAAGTCAGAAATAAGATCCTCTTTATTTTATAATGATACAAGCATCCTTTGTGTGGGAATCCTGGTGTGTCAATAGTATTGCTAGCAAGAGATGTCATCATGCTTAGTGATTTTTATGATGTATTAATAAAAATTGAACATCTTCTTTTCCTCAGTGGAGTACTACAAACAAAGGATGCCATAAAGCACAAAGAGTGTGAAGATGAGGAGACAGAAAATAAGCCACTCATTTCAAATGAAATCAAAGGTAAATTGGCAGTTCTTGTTTCAAGTTAAAATCTGCAGAAGTGAAGAAGTGTGATGTCCCTTGAAATTCTCATGAAACTGTATTGCAAATTATTTTCCACATTCACTGTCTGTGTCCAAAAATTTCTTGACAGCAACACTTTCAGCACTATGTCCTGGTTTGGGGCAAATTTGGAAGGAACTTCCAAAGGGATGTTTCTTAAAGGGCAAAATTCAGCGGCCCTTCCTCCTACCTGTTTGGAAGATAATCTTGTAATCATCAAAGGCTTTTCCAAAAACTTTATCACAGTTGTAAGGATGAATGCAAAATGAATAGCAATATTTTAAAAAATCTCATTTCAATGATGTTTTTCCACTGACTTTTTAAAATAGTTTGTTAAACCAATATTAAATCTGAATTGTAAAGGTATAACATTCACTTATTGCCTCAAAAATGTATTGAAAGTTAAAGCATTTACACATTACAGATATAATGCAAAATTAAGATGACTTACTTAACCCAGCCTCAGTCTTGTTGAGCGTGATGGCCAGATTATGGCTTCTCATTGGTGAGATGGGGAAGTTCTCATATGGTCTCCAAAGATTTATTCCAACGTGGACTTTTCTTCTGTTCAGTGATTCTGTGTGGCTGTAGGTACTGCTGTAGCAAAACTCTTGGCTGTTCACAGATCCAGTTGGACAGACTGAAGCAGCTGTTCATTAATAAGTTTTATCCTCATTTTTTTTTTTGTTTAGAAAGAACACAGCACAAATCCAGAATATCAGAGTCTTATATTTGCTATTTTTTCACATGTGAATCTTAGTATCAGGCTTGTTATTAGACTGAGTCAGTGCATTGTTGCAGTGCAGCTTTGCTGCAATAATTTTATTAACTGATACAAGGTCAATGCAAGTTAAGTGTCTTAATTTCCTAATCTTAATTCCTTGTATTTTTAGATTATTTTCTTTAGCAATTTTTGTACAACTGTTTGTAAGACTTTCATCAAAATTGAGTAATTGACTTGAGTAACTGTTTCTTTAAGAGCTACATGTCTTGCCTTTTAAGTGAGCTCATCTCTGTAAAATGCAGGAAATTCTTTGAGACTGGTAGAGCTTGCATAAAGACAGAATTAAGGTAGTGATTTATTTTTAAATATTAACCTGATGCATTTTTTTATCTTAAGACATTATTTATCTGCCAGTACTTTTCAGATAGATCTGAGGCACTCTGGTGAGTGTGTAAAATTGGAGAGATTCCATCTATTGTAGGAGCTGTGAAAAAGCTGTGTTAGTGTTTTGAAACATGTAGTTCAGAATTCTAGAGAAAATGAAGCATTAAAAGAAGCAAGTCTCTAAAGCAAGTAGAAGAGACTTTTTACTAATTTTAGCTATTTTGTTTCAGCAGGAAGGAAACATGCAGCTTTGATGTTAACCTTTGCATTATTTGACACAAACAAAAAAATTCAAATAGTTGGGAGCATTTTAAATTGTCTGGTATTGTTCTTTTAATTCTAAGAAAATTGGCCTGATTTTGTGAAACATTTTGAGTTTGACAAAACTGACTTTTTCACCAACAGCCTCTGCTTGCTAGGTTCTTGCACAGTTAGATTTAGGAAAATAGAACATTTTCTTACATTGTCTGGAAAAGTTGTCCTTTTTAAACACATAATGTTATGTCATTACGTGTGTTTAAGTAGGATGGCACATTTAAGCTGTAAGATGAAAATGGATCATTAAGTTCTTGCTATCATAGTCATAGAAATCTCACGATAAAATAATTGTGAATTAATGCACTGTCACTGTTGGTACCTGTGCTTTTTGCCCTGTTTTTTTGGCATGTCACTTACCTTGTTCTTCTTCAGCTTATTTTTGTCATACTCGCTTGACCGGTTCTGTACTGATAACTTTATAAAATATGTACTGCTGTCTTCCCTTTGTTTGGAGAAAGATTATTTGGAGCTAAAGAACTCCACTGAAATCACTGCCCCTTCATGCTAACTTTTTTTATGGACACAAATCTTGTGCTTAAAAACCTTATATATGCTAAGAGCTAGACCCACGCCGGAGGCAATGAGCGGTGTTAATGGTCTCTCATTAATGCTAGAAAGTATTTGCCACTTACCTTCTATGAAATACAAGTTTATATTTTGTTCTGTGGTAACTCGCTAAGAAGATAGAGATGAACTGCCAGAGAGAAGGATAACAAGGTGGCATAAAGTAAGAAGAACAATGTGAAGGCAGGTGGGCTGATGCTGAAGCAAAATGTCAGCAGGGGAGACATGGTTTAAGTTTAAAAGTGTGAACTTTGTGCATCTGGCTGCTATCTTGTGGAGCTGGCAAGCAGATTTTGTTTCTTCACTTAAGTGGTTGAAGAAGCTGTTCGTGGCTCTGTGATGGCTAACCTCTGGTGCACCTCAAGTTACTCTTCTCCTAAATGTCCCAGTTGAGACATGTATCTCATTGGAATGTATCTCATATTTTCTATGGCCCAGAAAGACAGATTGCTCTCTATGGGACCAGGGCATGCAGAGTGAGAAATACTCCAGAGCACGTGAGTAGGGAAAACTTTAAACTGTCTGGTATTAGAGATATAGATTGTAGCCAAAGTGGTGTGTTCTGGGCTTCCTGTTACAAGGTTACCCACACTAAATCTAAATTTCCCTCTTTTTGCTGTTGTGGTTATATCTGCCACAGGGCTAGGAACTTTTTTTTAAATTTTTTCCATCTAGTTGAGTAAATGGGCACTTTACATGCTCCATTTGTGCTCTTTGCCTTACCTGTGAAGCAGATACTACACAGACTGAGAATGCTGCTCCCTGTGCCTGTACATATGTGCTGTTGTGTGCATACATACGTTTAAATGTGTGAATACAGGGTGTGATTTGTGTGGTATTTTCTTCACACAGCATTACAGTCTGCTATTTATGTGGCACTATCAATATATTGCATGTTTTGTTAATGAAAGGAAAAAATAGCTGAACACTTACATTTTCAACTCTTGAGAGACCTTGTCTAGAAGGAAAAGGTCAGAGGGTAAGGATGGCAAGGGAATTCAAGGAAACAATTAGAAAGATACTGTTCAGTAAAATATGCTTATACATTCAGCAGAGTTGCTACCTTTCACATTCCTTTCTTACTGAGATTTTATTAGTATTAGAGACTCTAAGGAGCATTTGTAAAACAACAGTGAAGCGTAAAAAGACGTTTAGGGAACTCTCTTTGAGGAATGAGAGTATAATGGTAGTAAAATATTAAGGAGTCTATTTAAAAAAAAATGAATGAGTGGGCTAACAGTGCTGACTAAATGGCTTAAGAGTCAACTTCAGAACAATAGGTATTAATATGAAATGAGGATAAATCTTGAAAGTAACAAAAAATTAGGCTAGAGGAGCAGAACAACACAACAGAACCTAACAGCCTGTGTTAGGTGTATTATAGATCAGCCCCACTGTGCTGGCAAAAATCCATAATGGGAATGTATGCCCTAGTTGTTGGGTGCAAATGTGTGAAAACGAGAACAGTAAGGATTGGGAGAACTTGTGGTTAATAGCAGCTTCTCAAAAATGAAAGCAGAGTGGAACTGCAACAGAAATGATCAATCCAAACAAAAATAGCATAGGAATTTGTGAGTAACTGCATGAACCATGTCATTAAGGAATATTAGGCATTAAGAGTGTACTTTGTTGGCTGTTCGTTAAGAAGTGAATTTCAGAGGTTTTCTACAATTTTAGTTGGCAATTGGGAAGCACTTGGGCCTGAATTCAGATAGCAGGCATGTTGCTTTTGCACTGCCAATGGATCTAAATGAACAGGGATGTAATATGCAGTTTGACATAATTCAAAGTATGATTCTTTGCTCTTTCTTGCTGCACACATCTGCAGCTGCTGCTTTTCTCCAGATAACAGCAGCATGTGTCTGAAGACACCCTCCCACCAGTACATTACCTTTGGGGACAGTGGGATGGGAGATCATTCCTTCCATTACGGATGAATGAGATAAAATGCAGCACGGAGGAGTTTAGTATTATTTTCCAAACAAAGCATTCAATTAAAGTGGAAGCAGAGAATTTACAGACATTTGCATTTTTTCCTCAGAAGAAGTGAAAAACATTTTGTTGTGGATGAGCCATAAATGTTGTGTGGGCTGGAACTGTATAACTGATTCACTTGGAATTTTGTAGCAGTGCAGTGCTGCTTTTAATTTGCTAACAGCTCAACCCCAAAATTAAGTTAATTCTTGTATTGCTGTACTACTATTAAATGTGAGTGTTATTTATTGTACCAAAATATTTTAAATTGTTTGACCTTTGGTGCGTTATGCTAACAGCTCTGATGGCATGGAATTGTGCTGTGTTGGAAAGAGACTCCTTCCATGTAGGAGTAGTTATATTTATAGAGAGCCAATATAATGATAGTCATACTAGTGGAAGAACAGGCATGGCACTTCCAATTCTGGTACGGGATTCATGGCATTTTACTATTCAAGCAAAACTGTACAGCTTGTGTAGGGAGGCCCATGAATAGAAATGAATGTGCTTTTACCGAGACTGATCTCATCATCGACTGAAGGATTTAATTCTTGTTTCTTGCTTCCTGTTGCTGAAGATGTTGAAGAACCCAACACACAGAAGCTTCTCTCTCAACCAGTTATCGTGTCATCTAAGTTGCAAATTCCTGGCCTACCCTTGCGCTGGGAACAGCAGAGCAAGCTTCTTCCAAGTGTAGCTGGGATCCCAGCCAGTAAAGTTTCTAAGTGGAGTACAGATGAGGTAGGTTCCCCCTTTGTCTTCTATCTTATTACCACTGTCCTTGAAGGCTGATTCAGAGCTTTAGATTATTCCCATAGATTAAGAATAATACATGAGTAGTCAGAGGATTAGAGTCAGCCAGACCTAATGTAAATGATCCCCAAAATGTTCATTCCACTGCCATCCAGCCCCAGAAGCAGAAGTATAAATTCATATGTGTATTGATACAGATAAATATGTGTGTGTATATATATATATATATATATATATATATAAAAGCATATTCATTGGTCTTGTAAAGAGAAGTGCTAAATGTACGGCCCAGCATATCAAGTGCTTATGATCTCCACTACCAACATCTAGTCCCCACACAAACATTCTGGAGGAATGGACCCCAGTGTAGGGGTCTGCATGAAGCAAGAAGCTATTTCTGGTGCATAGTTTGGATGTGGCACACTGCTTTGGAGAGTGAGAATATAGAGCAGAGAGGAACTGTATGGATATGGTCAGGCCATAATACCTGATTTTAAGATCAGAGACTCTGTTCAGGTATGTAACGATGCTTGGACAGACAGAATCTTGTCTTTGCTTTACTTTCACAAGTACCTGTGACTGTTCTCTGCACCTGAGGCAGTTGGATCTCATTTAATCAGAGAAAAAAAGAAGCATGACTCTATGCACTTAGAGAGGAAGGTGGAACACCTAATATGAGACTGTAAAAACAATAACTAAAAGACTTTAATGATTGTCAGCCTTACAGACTATTTTGAGAAAACATGTATCTTACTAAATCTTTTGTTGTATGCTTTGGTGGCAGGTCTCTGAATTTATACGAAGTTTACCAGGATGTGAAGAACATGGCAAGGTGTTTAAAGATGAGGTGCGTGAATTTTATTTCAAAAAGACAGAGACAACAAAGCTTGGTAGTAATACATATAAATTAGTAGGATGAAGTGTATGGAATCATAGAATCATCAGGTTTAGAAGAGATATTTAAAATATTAGGTCTAAGCCTCCAACCCAGCACTATCCCTCTAATCTCAAAACCTTATCAACCAGCACCAGATCCAGATGCCTCTTAAACTCTTCCCGGGATGGTGACTCCACCGCCTCCCTGGGCAACCCACTTCAATGCCACATTGTTTAAAGTCAGATGCAAAGGTGTGGAAGATTAGGTTGGTTTTCAGGTCATGAAGTAGGAAAAAAGTAACAGAAAACCAGCCAAGTGTCAGCCAGGTGTTTTTCCAACTTTGTTCCTGCCAATTGAAATTACTTACAAACTCTGTGATTTACTACTGTTCTCTCTTGATCTGGTTGGACAAGATTTATAAGCAAGTATTTTATTTTAGTTCTCCAGGATGTTAAGTAAAACAAAGCAGATGTTAAGTAAAACAAAGCAGAACAGTGGTTCAAGATAACCATCTCTTAAAACTCATTGCGTCTTGTCTGATCACATTTAGCTATCGATGCTCTTCCTCCTGATATGGCCAATTTATGAACGTGATTTAACTGAGCAGGAATTGAGAAGATCTGAAGGTTCTGATGAGGTTCAAGGAGCATGTACTCACTCTGTGAGCATGCCAGGTGTGCATTTCTGTCATCTGAGAAGATTGTTTTTCCAAAGTTGTAACTAGGGCTTTTAGATAGGGCTTTTAGATTTTTAGCTTCAAGAAGGCAGTTTGATCACATATGCCAGAGTGATCAGGTGCTTATCCCAGCCAGATGACCTGAATGGGCAGTCAGCCAGCCTTTCAAGTGAAGAATAATTTTGGTGCTTAGACTTGGGAAGGCACCTCCTGAGGAAAATGCATACAGATGGCCCTGCTAATCTCCTGCAACAGAAGTTTTCAGGCTGTGCTGTAGACTGTAATGACTATTATAGCTGCTTATCAAAGGACTGAGAGGCTGCATCTCTGGGCATTTGGCACTACTTCAGATGTTGAGTATTTTACTATTCAAGCCTGGATCATCCCCTATGTCACTTAGGGTGTCTCATCAGTGAATTTAGAAATAAAAGTTGGCATATTGCTGATCAAGTCAGCAAACAGCAAGTGCCATGGAGATGCTGAATCCTTAACACTTTCATTCTCAGAGGTGTTAGAAAATATTTCCCTTCTCTAGAATTCAGCCTCTCAGGCTTTGTCTGTGACTAGTATATTAAATGTCCCCCACTGAGGTCAATGAGGTCATTGAGGCATGGACTGGCTGACATCAGTAGGTAGAAGACACTTCTGCTATGGAAATGAACCCTCAGCCTGCTTCTGTTAAGATGCTTCAGCTTTTTATTTGGGGGGCCCCAATTCACACACTTCGAGTTCTGAGCCCACCAAGTCTGGCTTTGTGTACGAAATGAGTAGAAAGTAATTGTGGGATACCACACGGTGCTGTTCTGACTGCAATGTTCCTCACCTTAGAGTGCTAAGGTGTTCTTTGCAGCATATCTGATTCAGAAAACTTGTTTCCTAGCCCTACAGAAATTTAGTCTGTTTTTGTCTCAGGTTAGTATCTTTAAGGCTAAACAGTGCTCCTATCTAACCACAGTTGCATTTTATGTATAGCTATCCAGCTTACACTGAAAGTTTACCTATAGATACCTAAGTGATCCAAAGGTTACATAGGAAATGTTGGCCCCATTGAAGCCCCTGAAGTGGCCCCCTGGGGGCTCTTCCTGTTGGGATTTAGCACTCCTACTGAGAGAGTGATTTGCTTACAGGAGAATGTTAATTTGTAATGTTTAGTAAAATATCAACAACACAAAGAAAAAATATTCCGTGTTTTGAAATGTTCTGATATGTTTGTGTCAAAGAGGTAGTTTTATTAGCCTGGCCCCTGTTTTCATCTGGCATCAAATTCATTTCAATTTGCTATTTAGTGAGCAGAGAAGTGGTAGTCTGAAGGGGATTACAGCTCTGTAGCTGGGAGTGAGATCCAGAAGCTTCTCCTATGGATGCTTGCATAAAAGGAATAGCTAAGATATTTAAAAGCATTGTTGTGCTTCAGTATAGTTGAATTATACTTAATTTAGCCACTTTACTTTTCAATAGGTTTTATATTGTCAGTATGAAAATAAGAACTGTTTAGCAAAAAATTAGCCAGATGGTTGTTTTCAAGCAGGAAGAAGATCATCCTCTTCTCTTAGACTAGCTGATCTGTCTAAAGGTTGAAATCAACGCTCTCCTGAAAGCATTTGAAAGTGCTTGTATTCAACCAGTCCTTAACTTTGTCTGAAGTTACTGGGACTTTTCATGTTTTCTGAAACTTTCATACTGCTGCACTGTCAGACCTATTAATAGCTTTGTGTGTTTTTCTTTTAAAGCAAATTGATGGAGAAGCATTCCTGCTAATGACCCAATCAGACATAGTCAAAATAATGAGCATTAAACTGGGACCAGCCCTAAAAATCTTTAATTCAATTCTGATGTTCAAAGCTGCAGAGAAAAACTCACACAATGAACTTTGAAGATAATGGAAAATGTGCACGAACCAGCTTTCTCCACTGGAGCTCATGTTTTATTCAAAGCACAAAGACTCACTAGAAGTGTTGAGTAAGGACTCTCAGAAAGAAAGAAACTTAAGTTCAGCACCGGTGGACTATTTATATTCTCCTGGAGCCAGTACACATCTGAATCCTTCTGGGAAGTGTTCAAGCTTTTGAGAAGGTACTGTGTAACAACCAAGTCAGCTGGTCTTATTTACCAAACTAATGGCGCTAATTCTCCATGGATGGTTAGGATCCCTAACTCTCTCTGGACATCAAGGAAACCTTCATTTATTATTTATGCTGTATTATATAAGGGAACGTTAATATTTTCTAAGGATTCTTGAATTGTACTTCATGTACCTATTTTACTTTTCAGAAGCTTTTACTTCATTTTATCAAAATAAAAACTGATCAGCCAAAAATTAGGCTACAGGTAGCCAGATGAGACTGTTATGGCTAATGTGTATTTGTGCCATAGTTTGAAAATGAAACACTTAATGTTACATATGTGACACTTTACGCTACAGCATATTACTTTACAGATAATAAAACTGTCTGTTTGCTTGTAACAAAACAAACCTTGTTGGGGTTGAAATTATAATGCTTTTTTGATAACTGAATGTTTTTACTTTTGCACGATTACAAAAATGTTATGTGAGTTTTGCCACCAGCATCTTTAATGTATTTTATCAAAAGACCAGTATAGAGAAGGCTGCAACTGAAAAATAAAGTTTGACTTCATAGAAGATTTTTGTTTATACTGAACAATAGAGTCCCAGCCATTTACATGGAGTCTGCTACAGTCTTTCAGAACATGGAAGAAAATAGGAGTATTTTGAGGCATGGAAATTAGCAGAAAAGAAATTACATTCAATCGTGTCTGCACTTCCCAGTCTTCAGCATAGTTACCACAACAATGGAGAAAAACTGTGCTCAAGCTAGGACTGCAACCCTGGTTTCATATTCAACAGAGGTTTGTTTTCCCAGGGGTGGGAGAATTATTTTACTCACCACTTTCTAGCTGAAAACTCTGATTTGTAAATGAATAAGGCATATGGGGAAAGGCAAAGCACAGGGAGAAGGATACCTAAATGCTTGTGGTGCACCGGCACATGCTAGGCGTAAAATACATGCAATTCACTAGGTCATTAGCAGGCTGCAGATGTCACCAGCAGGTACTGAGGTGAGGCAACCTCCTTTCTTGGAGGATTATTATAGGGAAAGTCGTTGCACGTGGTATATATACACGCAAGATGTAAACCAGATGCACTTTATATGGGAGAAAGCCTAGCTACCTGTATGTATACTGAGGACTGCTCCAGAATGTTACTTTGCAAGAAGAGAGAGAAGAGTTGGATGAGGTTTTTTGGCAGCACTCTGTTTAGTGCTGCAGTGGGCAGTTGCTCAGCTGTAGAGCTGAGAACAAACAGAACATTCCCATTGCACAGAGCTGGGAGAATGTTACATCTTCCCACAGATTTTGCTAGGCTTTTCTTTGGCTGGAGTTCTTAAGTTTTCACTCTCTGTGTCCCTTCCAGATTGTGTAGGTGACTGGTACCTGCCATAATATGAGGTGAAACAGGGTCAGTATTAAGTAAGTTGCATTGCTCTGTTAATTTCCTCCCATAGCATTGCATAAATAATATTTTTACATTTTGTTCAGTATGTGTACGTTCAAATTGCACTCTTATTGTACTACAATACAAATAAAACCTGAACTGGAGCCTCTGTTACCTTTGTGTGTGCCTAGGACTCCCAGATGAACCCAGCTGCTCCTGATGGATGTGGTGTGGAGTGATTCCTCACTGAAACTCAGTGCAGCCAGTAGTTTTAAAAGAGCAACTTAGCTACTGCTGTGTGCCCTCTTCCTCAGCACTTACTCCCAAAGCTCACATCCCCCTGGCCATTACAATCAGAATGCCATTTATAGCCCTGGACTTTGTCACCAGCAGCAGCTGAAGTTGCACAGGCAGATAAGTAAAAAGCCAAATTCTTCTGTTTTCTTTCATGCTCTCCTTCTGTGTAGTTTACTTTCCTTTACCCTCTGTGTCTGTCCTGTGTGCCAGGTCTACAGCCTGCAGTCATAACCAACAAAGAGATTTGCAGCTCAACAGAGATTACTCGGGGATGTTAACACCTCCCTGAATTTTTATATACAACTACTTACAAAGTACTGTGGTTTAAGAAATGGATTTAAATTGATACTGTTTACAAGATGCAGAATAAACCTCACTTGAGCCCAATTTTTTATTCATGCAGCTATCACATACAATAATGAGGACATACATAATCCTTATTTTTGTATCCCATGTGATGAGGTAGCTGAGCGTAGCCACCTCTGTTACAAAAACTACAGCCAACAAATTCACTTGGACACTAAAACCACTCATCGGACGTACTGAATCTGAAATGGCATTGGTTTTTGTTTTGTATCAGTGGTATCCCAGCCCTCACACTGACAAAGGTTCCCTGCATTCCATGGGAACCATGTGAAGCCTATAGCAGGAGAGTTTGGCCATCAAATGCAGCCATCTCCTCTCATCCTGAAGGATCTCCCACTCTAATCACCATTGGAGGTCACCCCTGCACAGCCAAAATTTAACAAAGCTTCTGTGATCTTCCAGGCTCTGTGTTTGAGTGTTTAAAAAATCATCGTGGCCATCGTGCTGCTTTGCCTATGCTGATATTTTTGGAACTGGTGGGAGATTGGTCTCTAATAGAAAGCAGTTTTAATAAAAAGCCAGTTTTTATTTCTAATTAATGCAATGGGTCCTGGCTGCTGTTCCTATCACCAGGCACTTGTCCAAAGCCGTGCACTGCCAGACAGTATCCCCTGGAATTTTCAGACAGGAGTTAGGAATAGAGTGTTGGGAAAGAGAGAAGGCTGTGGAAGAAGAGAGGAGAGGGCTTCTACACTGTGTGGGCAGACAGAGTCACCATGTGGAGAAAGCTGATTTGTTCTGGGGAACAAATTTGGAAAGAAAATGAGGTGTTCCCTCTGCAGCACCAAAGCTGTGGTTACCAATGCACATGGCAGCATCCCAGATAAGTCATTCTTGCTAGTTTGAGAGCTCATCTTAGAATCCCTGTTTAGTAAATTCAGGATTAATGTTAAAACAGAATGTTTTATGCAAGAAGAAAACAGTAAAAAGTCATCATTCTGCAAACTGAAAATCAGGCCCACCATTTTAAACCACAAAAATTATTATATTCGGCTCTCAGCAATCATAATACTATGAAGTAATGGTAATTAGTAAACGTTTAATTTGTGCTATTTAAAATATTAACTGTATTACCATCTAAAGCAGTGAAATGCTCATGTTGACTCACAATTTTTTTAATTCTTACAATCAAAATACCTGAATTTTTCAAATGCTCCATATAGAAAAATAATACATAACACATTAGGTAATCTAGAAAATTTTATTATCTCTAGACTGCTCTAAAATCTACATTTAAAATAATGAAACTGCTTGAGTTTTAATTTTCTTTTAGAAGCAGCCAGTACAAAAAAAAAAGGAGGGCATTACTAAACATAACTTTTAAATATACATGCACTTTCACTAGAAAGAATGGCACAAAGGGATTTATTTTGATAAAATATCAAATGCTTCTGAGAGAAATGCTGGGTGCACCATCAGATACTGGATGCTTGGGTGCCTCCAGCCCTGTCTTTACCAGGGTGGGCAGGGATGCTGGGTTCCTCACCTCAAAGACCAGGGACTCCAGGAAGTTCAGTGTCCTGTGGATTCTCTTTGGGCATGGGATATCAAACACATGGAATGCAGCCACCAGTGCTGCCAGAGCCATGGTGCAGTCATTGAGCTGGGCTAACTCTTCTCTTTCTATGTACAGGGCAAACTCGCATGAATTCACGTTGAAGGGATTTTTCACTTCCAACACTGGTGTCACTGCCTTTACCTAAATTTAAAAAAGAGTATTTCAAATGATGCCACAGCATTGCTAGGATGAACAGGTCAGAGAATGAAGTAAGCCTGATAACACTGCTTTGAAGTTAGGTAGTATTTCTGTGAGTATTTCTACTCAAAAGGCAGGCTAATGTCACCACTTCCCAGAACTAAGCTGAGCCACCAAAAGGCCAGGTGATGTGCAGGTGATAAAAGGAAGAGAGACCAAGACTGATGGTTGTCTGTCTCCTACCTCCTTGTTCACTGCAGCAAACAGACTGGAATCGTCTCCAAAGACCTCTGGCAGGAGTAAACATGCAGCAGTCATTTTCATATCTGTCAAAGGCAAGGATTTCTACTAGATTACAAATGAAAACTTTCTGGCACTGCAGTATCATCCTGGAAAAACAGATTGCAGCCTACGTAACAGTTAACAGCTCAGTAGTGGCGCTGTTGTTCAGTCCACTTTGAAGAGTAGTTTGTACCACAGTCAATATTTAGGCAACTCAGCTGGTAACAAACATTAGTGTCAAGTAATTCATGGGACTCTGCTACTCAGTATTACAATTCAATTTTCCTCACAATAAGTAAGTTGGCCTTTGGGTTGCTTTGAGTCTGTGAGCTGAGTAGTCTTCTGCTCTCACTGCCCTTCCCCAAACTCCTCTTTCCCCAGTAAACTGGACATCTGTGGAATCCTGCTTCCAGGACTCTGCTTTGAAGGCTGTGGTACCAGCTGGTGCTGCAGAAACTCCTGGCACCTGGTATCCTTCTGGCTCAGCTGTTATTCACTATAACATCTTTTTTGCAGGTCAGGCTTCTGGTGTCATGTGCTTCACTGAACTTACCTTGCCATGCATTTATTATCTAGGTGCCAGGTCAAGTTGTTTGTGAGAGAAAAACTGAAAAGTAAAGGCCTTGGGACTTTACTAAGGTATGAGTCAAAATCTCCGTGGACATGCTGTATAAGAAAAGGGGAAATTACTTATATATCCATAGATTTCCTTGGCCAAAGCTATGAAAAGGAAGTCCATAAAGGCTTTCTGGATTAGGCTATTCATTGAAGAATTTTAATCTATCATGAGTACTTTTGTTTTTAATCTTAGCGAAGGAAATCCTCAGAATTTTAACCTACACTTCTTGCTTCTTTCAAAGATGGCCTGGCAATAAATGGAGTGAAACTGCTATAGGAGACTCATGTGTTCATATGGTGTGACCTTGGATTGACATCCTGGCATTATGCCTGTTTGGCAGAAAGTGAGTCTAAGGAGGACTTCTCGGAGAGCTAAGCTTGGGCACAGGCAGTGGCAGCTGGGGAAGAATGGCAATTCTGCGTGACTGCTTGAAAAGTTTTGTCCCTGCAGGACCACACTCCCCAGACTTCTCAGACTGGAAGAAGCTGAGTGTCAGCCGGTGTTTGCTCCCCCACAGCTGGGGTACGTGGACCTCACCAGAGGTACCAGTCTGTGCCCTTTTTCCTGCAGTGTGTCTCTGCAGAGATGAGGTGCCTGAAGTGGTTAGTGAGAACTACTTCTTTAATTTTACTGGGGTAAAGATTATAACCATAGAAACTTGACTTGTAAAGGAAATTGTGTCTTTTTTATGGGGCTATTTCTAAAGCAGAAAATTAGTTTTCTGTGGGTATTTTTAGAAAATAATAAGCACTCGTATCTAGAAATACATACTTCTGCTCATCTAGCAATACTTATTTTAAGGTAATTACTTACTTTATCAAACCTGCAGTCTTTTATTCAGTGAAAAAAAAAATTTAATACTTGACTGACTTAATTTTCTTACTAATTTAGTAGCTTTTATTCTCAATGCTTCACCATCACTCTATATTTTCAAAGAAACCATAACATTTTTAAAATGTGTTTGCAGTACAATAGAAACTAGTTTAGTTACATAAGTAAGAACAATTAGCTACAACAAAATTCTGATATTCAGAGCATAGGAGATTGGTACTGACATTTCAGAACGTCTTCCTCTGTGTGCTGCTTCAGATTTTCTTGCAGCATAATGTTAATTGGATTATTCCTCACCACATACAAGGACAATATGTTTTCTGAATAAATCTCCAAAATCTCAACTGTTTTCTTATAAATGTCCATGTGTGTGAGAAGCTGGAACTCCCTAAAAAGCTAAAAGAAAAACAAGTATTTGGTATTGCAAACCTCAAAACCAAAACTGTAAACAATGCATGCACTTTGAAGACAGGATAAAACTAGCTCAGTTAAATAAGATTATAAACTTGAGAGGGTGATGTAATCTTTTTTCAAAACAAGGAAGGAATACATCAAGTAACACCAAACAGTCACACTGATGGTATGTGTGGCACATTTAACTCAGAATTGAGCTAATGAACCTTTTAAAATGGGATTAGCTTCCATATGAGTTAGATTAAAGAGAACATTGCTGATGGATACTTCAGTGGAAATATCCTGTGAAATACATACCTACAGATGTATCACATCTATAACATAGGATTCAATGTCATTATTAAAAATAGTTCTGTTACCTGATAAGGGCATCTTAAGAAAGGAAATAGTCTAAGAATATCTTTTAAAGGTGCCTTATCACTGATCATCTTTCTTCGTATTTCTATTGTCGCATTCATTCTGTTCTCCACTTCTTCCCAGTTCCTCTGAGTCTTCATATATTCTCGATTAAGCCACTTAATATGTAAATCCACTGCATTGCCTTTAAGATGAGCAGGTTCTTCCTATGAAGAAATTAAGGACAGAATTGTAACAAATCAGCGTTTTTATCTGATTATTTAGCTTTTTTAGCTCGTGTTATTTGCTGTGACCTCTGTGATTTGAGCATAGCCGAGCTCAGCAGAAAGGGTAGTGTGGTTTCAGTTCCAGCTCTCTGAACCCACCATCGTATTCTAAGTTACGCTAAGGTCTGTTTTCATATAAAACTATACCTGTCAGCCAAGTCCCCCAAGCCCAAATTGCATATTTGAGGCTATTCATGAAATTCCTGTTCCTGTGTCTGGTTTGTCTCATTGTGGTTTATTGGAAATGAGTAGTCAGTTCTAAAAACAACTCAGTATTTAGCAATATTAACTGTGTATTACCAAGAGAATTTTAATATTTTCCTCTTACCCATACAGGTCCTAAAAGCAGGACAACTAACTTTCCCATTTATGCAGCTGGAATTTTTACCCCCAAGGAGGCCAGCTGAACTAAAAACCCTCTTATTGAAAACCATTATTTGAGCAGTTTGACTGTTAGCATTTTCAAAAAGTATTTTTGTACGTGAGGATGGTTAACAGCCTTCCTCAAAATTATTGTTATTGTCCCTGATGTAATTCCAAAGCCAGTAATTACTAAGAGAAGGGGTGGCTATCCAAAGCAGTACACCAACTGGAGCAGCCTGAGTGTGTGCAGCTTATTAATCAGTGGACACAGTGAATTTGCTCACTGAAACAAGCTGAGGGACATAGAGATGCACAGTTGGTACAGTTACCATCCTCAGGCTGCGCTGCCGCTGGCTTTTCCTATCTGTATTGTCACTGATGCAGCTGTGACTACACATGTAGGTTGCCTGTGGGTTAATGCCAGAGGGAGTTGAGACACTTCAAAATGCTCCCCAGAACATTTCCAACACAGAGCTGTGAAACACACAACATCCCAAACCACTTTGCAGTGCTCTGCATGTGCAATTAAACTTTCCATTTTAATTAACATCCTTCTTTGAAATCATGCATGTGATATTCCAAGAATGGTTGCACAGAGTACGCAGTGAAAAACCTGCCTCTCTCCTAGTATATATCCATATATATACTATATATATATATACTATATATACTATACTATATGCCAATAGCCATTGGCATCACAGAAGAAAATAAGATCTGCATGCAGGACAGATACCTAACGTGCCCCCTGCATGACTCCCTGGCCCTTGCTAGGGTTCTGTATTAGCACAGTCTGCACTCTTTCTAATAGGGGATTTCAGTCTTCATTGTGTTACAGCAGTAGTGTTTGTTTGTGACCAGCTCATGTAGGCATTCCTGGCCTCTTCCTCAGAGGACGGGAGCAGAGGTGGGGAGACAACTTAGTACCATACCCTCCCCTACCTGCCTGGGAGAGGTGCTGGGAAAAAGTATAAATGATGAGTACATGGTGAGTACGTCAAGACTTCACTACCCTGGGGTTTATGGACTCCCAAACTTTATATTTAATAGCCTTCAGTCTTTATAGTTATACAGCCTTCAGTAGATTTTTTTTCTCCTTCAATTACTTCTCCCAGTCACTTTTCCAACTCTCATAAAATCACACCTTCCACAAAATCCTGCCTGAAATGTGGCAGTTTAACTATACGCTGTCAGAGGAAATGCATTTATTTGTTTTTCTCCTGCTACTTCTGCTTCCTAATTATCATACTGGATTCAAAACCTATTCACTATCTCCATGCCACTATGTTTTACAGATGTGTCATATTCTGACCTCAGCCATCTCTTTTCCAGCAGAGACCGTCCTAAGCTATTTAATCATTCCACATATGAAAGCTTGTCCATCCTTGTTACTGTCTTTGTAAGTTTTCTAATTTCACTGTAGTCTTTACGAAATAGGTGCATTATAACTTAAAGTACTTGTTGAGATGCACTAGGACACCACAAGGGCATACACTGGAATAATACACTGCCTTTTGTTCCTTTCTTAAATAATTCTGTGTAATCAACTTTTTTTTTTGACTGCTGCTTAGCATTGTGCCAGATATTCTTTGGCCTAGTATAAAAATAGCATTTGTGAATGGTACTAATAAGCTCAGAGCCCATCGCTATAAGTGTTGTTAGGACAGGGTTTTCTCCTTGTGCCTTATTTTCCATCTATGAGAACTGAATTTTATTTGCTGGGTATTTTTCCCCTGGAATGGGGTCCTTCTGCAATTCTTCAGTCTTTGTCTTTAGTATCCTTGGTAGCATCACAAAAGGTAATCTGCCAACTAGTCTACTTTTCCCATGTCATTTAGAAATATGTTGAACTGCCTAAACTAAGCATTCATAATATTTTCCACTGTAAATCCCAACCATTTCTGCATAGCCTTGTTTGTTCTATCTTTTAGCTGTTTGTCCATTCAAGGATCTTCCTGTTTATCCCCTCAGATTATATCCTCTAAGAGCCTTTGAAAGGCATGTGCTAAAATCTCTTCCGAATTTAAAGTAAACTTTATCAGCTGGATTGCCTGTGTCCTCAGGGTTGTTGAATACTTCAAAGAATTAATGAATTTGAGAAGAATTAGGTCTGTTTACTGAAACTTTGTTGATTCCTTCCTAATGTGTTAATCTCTTGGGTCTGCATTACAGTTCTTGCCAACTTGGCCAGTGAAGAGAGAAGGTTTCTTGGTCCATATGTTTTCTAGCTCTCTCCTGAAACTCTAGAAACTGGCATCAAATTAGTTACCTCCAATTATCTAATATCATGTTTCATGAGAAAAATTGTACATCACAATATAAAAATTACCTGGTTTATCCTTGGACATCACTGAAAATTTTGTGCAAGTACTTGATCCTGGAAATGTGCTACTGCTCATTTTAGTGAATTTTTCTGTCCCCTTTACTGGCATGCCAGTCTTGAGACAGATGCCCTGATACTGCCCATGAAGAATGGTCCCAGTAATGTGATTACCTGAACTCTCCTACTGAGAATCCTTGCAAAATCTGTCTAGTTTTTCTGGTATGGCTTTATATTCTGCCAGCCATCCTGTACCCAGGGAATGCACCTTGAGCACTCCTGTCCCTTAGCAGCATCAGGCTTCCTGCTTCTCACCCTGGGTGAGAAAGCCTTTATAACCAGTGCAGAAAAGGCAGAAAGCCACAAAAAAGAATTCTGTGTAAATGTCCATCAGATCACTCAGAGTAATCAGAGTTTTGTTTTGCTGCTGGTGTGTCATCTCTGCAAGCTTCCTGCATCAGCCTTTGATGGTTTCTGGTATGAAATTTATATTGGTTACTACTATGAATACCATACTAGTATACACATATTCCCAATTGGGCCATTCAGCTATTCCTTAACCTGCTAACTCGCCCTAAGTTGGACAGGCTGTCCCTTGCTTCACTGTGACCAGTGCACAGAACCAAGGGATGACTCATTCTTGTCAGTCTCAAGATACCCACGGTTTCTCACACACACAAATTTGGGCAGTGGTTACGGCTTTTAAAATTACATTTATGTTTTTATGCTGTGCAAGAGTGAGCTTGAAGTCTGTGACTCCAAACAGCTCTTTCACTACTGGTTTCTCCTGTGGGTCTGCTTTCAGGCCTCCTGCCCATAAAGCAGGAACTTCTTCAGCCAGCTGATGTGGAACATGGTGGCTCATTCCCTGAGGGCCTGTCACCTTCAGTGTCTTACTTGCAGAGACAAGAAAGCAAAACAACTTGACCCAGAGTGCTGCAAACACAGACTGACTAACTGGGCTGCTTAGAAACAAACACCAAGAAGAAGTTGTGACCTTTACACCAGCTTCTCTCCAGCCCCCTTGTCAAGGCAAACACTGCTTGATTTGATGGACTTTCCCTGTGGTCGGCTCTGTCGTTGAGAGCTGGTCTACTTGATGTTTTTATTAATTAGCTAAAGGAGACCATTTGACATTTTCATCAGTGGAAATGGCAAGCTACCAATAGAAATATGGCAGTAGTATAAGGAAGAATTGCTGTCATAGCTATTTATTAGGGGGAAAAAACAGCAACGGAAGGCCAAACATTGTAGTGTAAATCATCTGTTACCTGGGAGTAATACAAGAAGAAGTCAGTGTTAGAATTGGTTGCCTTTCCTTAAAGCAATCACTATCTGTAATCTTTCCAACTTCTTTGATTGTGAATAAGTTGGCTTTTAAGGTAAGTGGAAAGGTGAGAGGTGGCTTTTTTTTGGTGGAAATAAGTTATCTCAGCGGGCACCTATTTGATTGGAGAATGATTCCAAGTACCATTTAGAATATTTTATAGCTAACTTTAACATTGCAGGAGGAATCTGGGTTTGGGAAGCTGGTTACTGAACTGGTTTATCAGCCCACCACTTCCTTATTTAGGGAGGACTCTAGATCCTCTCTGCTTCAACCATCACAGTGAGAAAGCCAGCACAGCAATATTCCAGCAAAATTTGACCATAAGGTCAAAGCGCAGTTGTTTTGATAACGTGCAAAACCAATCCTATCTAGACCAAAGCTGGGATCTCCCATCTCAATATCTGAAGAAGCCACAGCTAACAGTTCAGCATGTATACCAGACAGAACTAAAAAAATTGCCTCATTAAATGAGGAATCTTTACTTCTTACCCAACCCCTCTGGCCAGATTTTCAGTTGTGTCACTAGTAACATCCATTTCAGTTGCAACAATAATAATGTTAATTGATGATATTGAATTATTTTTGTATACAGACTTTGTCTGGTTTAGCAATGTACATGCTTAGTTTATAATGTAAAGGGTTTCTTTTTAAACAAAAAAATTTTGATTAAAAAAATATTTCTGGAACAAACAAAAATTTATCTCAGTGTCTTTAAATAAGAAGCTGCCTTATCATCACAAGCTTATGAGAAGTGCAGCAGAATAGAAAAGAAGGCAAAAGGGTGTGGAAAGGAAGTTAATGAGGTAAGCAGAGGATACCCAGTACCTGTCAGAGTAACTTAACCCTAGCCTGCAGGATGCTCCTGCCAAGGCTCCTACTCATTCTGTTGGATTCACACTCAAAGGTGACAGCAGTAGCGAGCCCATCCCTTAGTTCCCATGCCTGCAAACACTCCTGACTTCTTAGCATCTCAGGTATCTGTGACTGAAGACTCCAAGTCTGGGAGGCATACAGGTCGTAAGGCTCTTTGCCTACACTTCAGATGCCTTTTGTCTGTGACTCCCCACCTACTATTCACGGTTCTACTTGGAACCATATACAAGCAGATTGTGTTAAGGTGCTCACATTAAAGCAAGAAAACATACAAACAAAAAACTACTAGACTCCAAATTCCTAATTCCTCCCATCTCCTGAAGCAAGAGGATAGTCATTTGATTGGAGGCAGATTTCTAAATAAAGGCCCGATTCCTAAATGTCCTTTTGATGGATCTTACTTCTTCCCAAAATCCAAGATTGTATTAGCACCTTCTTGTAAAAAAGTCCCAGCTAGCAGGGCACTTCTATGAAACAGTGTCACAGCCAAGGCAGTGAAACTGCTACATCAGTTTGTGAGGAGGGAGGGAGCAATTCTTATGCATGATGTGATCTCCAAGGTCTAAGCTTTCAGTTACTGTTGAAAGCCAGCATCATAAATTGTAAAGGACATGAATGTCAACACCAAACATGACTGCCTAATCAAAGAGTGATGAAAGCACCTCTGGTGTGGACAGCAGGCAACTCTTTGCTCTTTACATGGGTTTAGACCAATCCCTGAATGGTAAATGCAGCCTAATTGTCGCTAAGGTCAAATAGAGATCTCTTTTTTGAAGAATGCCAACAGGACCTACTGGCTCCTCAGTTTGAGAGAGTGAATTCAAATAGGAGCAGCGGAGTTCAAGAGGTATATATGAGGACACTACTGCATGCTGTCAGTCTGCTCACTGCCAACCAGCGACCCAGGTTCCTCACCTGGGACGCTCTGGGAATATTTCTTTGAGGCAACTCCTTTGGATGGAGACTAATCTGCTTGCTGGAAAGCAATGTAAAAAACATGTGATGGTAATGGGAACCATCTCCTGGAACAGTGGTGCTGTGCAGACAGGTCAGTGGTGTCAGCACTGAATGGGAACTCCTTTAACACCATACATTAGGACTGGGATGCTGATGGGTAGTAGTGTTGGTACAGCCTCCATCTTTCATTATTATTGCTCTTGTCAGCTCCCAGCAGCTGTTAATAATATTTCCCTTGAAAAACACATTTTGAATTTTCCTTGCTAGATGCCAATGCATATTCCAAGTCATGTTATTGCTAAGAGCATTGATGCTGCTAACTCCTCTTGATTGCTGGGTCTACCTGCATTAGTTAGCATCAACACTCTTCTTACACAGAGTAAGAAAGCCTGACAGTAGTTAGGACTCTTGTTTGGAATAACCTTTTCCATTAATTGCTTTTATAACTTCTTCAGGGTGAGAAACAGCTTTCACAGCTACTTAAGCAAGCATAATCTCTGTGTCTTGATATTTGAATACTGAAAAGTGGGTCTTGCTATTTTGGAACACATACAGACAGAAGGCATCATAAAAGCACAGTGTATAGAACAGTTTTTGCTACCACTGTTGTAAGGGACAGCCCTTTTTTCTGTGGTGTAATCAGGGTCATTAAAATGACATTTACTATGATGAACATTGGGCCATTTTATATCAGGAGGGGTGATCAAAACACGCAAAGACAATTAGAAAGTGATGGTCTGCTCAAAAAAAAACCCCAGACACTGGAGACTGACCTGGAACAAGCATGAATCTAAGAAGGCAGGCTGTAAACTGGGCACTGCTCAAGGCCCATCTTCTCATCCTGGATGAGTGGGAGAGAATTGAGAAGACATCAAAACCATGCCCCATCTCTCACATCCAAACACTGCACACAAAGACAGGTGAAACAGCATGGACAGGCTGCTCTCAAGCAAAATGAGCATAACCATCAGCAGGATCCACAATGACTTGTACTCCAATGAGATGTTTAATTAAGGCAGGCTTTGCTTTAATTACACATAATTGCTCTTTTGAGCCAGGCAGGCAACTTCAGAGCTAGATTTACGTGCCAGTGCTAACCAAAAACTTTCAAAGTCATGTAAGTTCAGTCTATTTCTGACCACAACAACTGCTTTCTGATTTTGTAAGCTGCATAAGCAAAATGACAGAAATCTGTTTTCCTCTACCAAGGGACAACCTGTGCTTGACAGTTTAACTCACAGAACAATGAAGACACTGGCTGACACAAATAAGAAGGTGAAGTGCAAGATGTATGCCAGGGATTTGTGTTTAAAGCTTTTGCTTTGACTCAAAAGCATTTTAAAATAGTAACTAAGCAATACTACACGCTCAAAGTTTGATGTAGGCTCATCAAAGTTTTAGTGGAAAAATCACATTACAACAGTTCGGTACAGCCATTGAATGATCATTTATATATGCATGTTCACATTCCAGCTGTCCAAACATTCAAACACTTAATTTGGAGACCATTAATCTTAGAGGGAAAGGTGCTATCACCCCTGTTTCATTTGTGCATGGCATTCTCAGTATAGATGGTACCTAATGCTGTACCTGCCAATAGTGCCATAAGACTGAGCCAAGAGAATTTCTGCATCACGTACACAAGCTGTTCATTCTCTGGGAATTTAAAGACATTTAGCTCTCTTTTTCCCTTGCTGTTGCCTTATTTTTCTCATTCCTCCCTTTTTCTCCAGCCATCATTTTCCAAATCCTATTCTTTCTAAAGCCCTTGAAATCTTGGTTTAAGTTTCTGACTCCTGCAGTGGCATAAGATCATTGACAAATATGATGTTAGTTATCACCTCAAAGACAGGCATATCCTTAGGAAATGTCTACCTTGCCTAATTTACCTAATCTGAGATAAAAGAGACTCCATCTCAGGGTAGACTTCACTCAGTCCTGATTCCTCCTTTCATCAGAAAAGACAGCTTCCAGATAAAACCAACACAGTAAATTTCACCATTCTTGTACTGCATGATACCACCAAAGCAAGCACAAACGGTGTCCCTCCTGGGCCAGGGGTCTTCTCTGCTTTTCATTTAGTTCTCTGGGCACAGAATTTGCACATTAACCAGTTTCAAAATTCCTGCTTATCTTCCCTGTACAGGAATAACAATAGATGTCCAACTTTGTGAGTTAAAGTTTCTCCAGAATCTTTCCGCTTCTCCCAGTCAAAGTTCTCATCAAAGCATTTCTTGTCTCTATCCCACTGACACAGAAAGAAAATGGTGTGCTGGTGCCCCCTTTATAAATTGTTTTCATTTTGTTATTCCCGGCTCTGCTGGGTGTGGCAAACACTCCCATTTATCTGCAAACATCTACCGCTATCTTAGCTGACATCTTGTCATCTTATTTTTCCTTTTCACACCTAACTCCAAATTTATTTGTGTGACAGCTTCAGAGAAACCCTGATGACCTCACAAACAGGCTGTCACAGGATGTAAAAAATCAGAGGCTTTAGAAGAGGGACTGTACTCTCTCTCCGTTTTTGTTTCAGATCAAGAACTACTAGCAGTCTTCTAGCCTGTTATATTCCCTTACATTTCAGGAAGCTTAAGATACCCTTGGGTAGTCCCTTTGCTGAGATAATTTTTTATTTAATGTCTGGGATGGATTGAAGGAACTCAATCCAGCTGCATAGATATAGCTATTTAGTGGCATTTGAGATATCATAAGGGTATCCCAGAAGGCTCTGGGAGTCGCAGAATATGATACTGGACCTATGGGAAACACACACCTTTCTGAATTGGCAGGTTAAGCCATGCAGGATATCTGTGGGCTTTTTCATTTCTGTATTCAGCTAACTGAATTGATAGTGAAGTCACACATTCCATGAACAGCACCACTTGAGACGGGCAAGATTTCCAAACTTAAAGTTCTGAAAGGGAAAATTTGCTCTTTGGTCACTACCCCTGGACTAAAATAGTGTTTGAGCCATAAGCTCTCAAGGTGTGCAAGCCAATCACCGGTTTTAACCTCATTTCCTTCTCCATCACCTTTTGCCTTCTGACAATCCTTTGGCCAGGGACCAGGAAGGTCCTATCTTTCTGTTTCTTCTGGCTCCCCCAAGTTTAGGGCCCCTCCTTTTACAACTGGCAGGAGGTGGTTTCCCTCACAGCCTGAAGGACCATAAATCAAACAAGTACGTAGGGCTGAGGAAGGGGGCTTGATGCTAAAAAAATAATAAGGAGACCAGTCAGAACAAGCCACTGAATGGCTGGTTTAGCAGTAATCCCACCCCTGCTGCAGAGGGGAGACTAGCTTGCTTTTCTTATGTATTTTAACAGTGTGGTCACCCTTGTCATGGAAAGTACCTTCCATTTGCAGCAGGTGAAGGTCATTATCATTACAAAACACTCTCCCCTGGATTACTGCAGCTCCAAGATATTTGCCTGACTGTGGAAAATGACTGAGAAGGATTCTCATACCATAGCCATAAAATTTGTTGTTTATGGAAGCTTTCCTGATAAAACTCTGAATATCCCTCAGTCACAGAGGCTCAAATTAATGTCTGCCAGGCACAGCCCAAGCTTCTTTCCCTGGTGGTGCAGCCTGATGGATATTTGTAGGGAGCATCATTTAAATAAAAATCTCCTTTAGCGACAGACATCTCTAGCATGGGTTTATGTGCTTACTTACCATCATCCTACTGCCCTGCTCTTCCTCAAGACCTCTCATGTGATGCTAGTCACTAGAAAAAGAGTAGCTACTCTTCAGTCTTGTTTGAATATAATGCTCTGTAACAAGGAATACATCAGCAGATGTTTTTGGAAGAGAAAGACAGATGCTGCACCTGGAAGCAATGCCCTACATGGGAGTATACCCTGCCGAGTATGCTTGAGCTGCTTTTGAAGGGAGAATGTCTGCTTGGAAGGTAAAGGGGCTTGGGCAGTCCAAGGGGCAGATGTCATCTGGCTTAAAATATCACAGGAAGCTTGTCCTAGCAAGCAGCTGGATTTTCACATGAAGAAGTAAAAAGATTGGTTAAGGGTTTTATTAGTAGTAATAACTTTATTACTCTTCTCATATAAAAATAAGCGCCAGGTATAACAGTGAGACATTTCCTATCAGTAAATAATCTTTTTATCAGTTTCATGCCATTAACAATCCAAGACTATACTGATACAAAGCACACATGACAGAGTGACAGCTTATGACTGCTCAGAAACTAAAGCTCGATATAGAAGTCAGCTGTGTGACTGGTAAGTAGGTCATCTGTTGGGAACAGATGTGCTCTCTCATCTGCATATCTCTGCCAGTCGGCTTTGACCTGTAATGCCCTAAATGTCCTACTCTGCCCATCTAAAGGAGAATGTGGTGGCCCAAAGGGACTAAGAATCCTTCACTAACCATTCTCCAAAGGTCTCCTTAACCTGGAATTCATTTTCCCCCATTTTACCTCAATTAATTTTGATGTTCTGGCTTCTAGTTCACACAAGGCTGATTCATTCTTCTGGTCTTAGAAAAGGGATGAAGACAAGGGGATCTGGCTAATGGCAATTTAAATATAATTTGGGTTTGCCTGTGGTATTGGCTTCTAGATAATTTTTTTTTTGAGACTAAGACACTTTAACAGTTTATATTCTTCATAGAGTAATCGGTGCCAAGGATGGGCATGAAAGTGCCTTTATGTGTGTTCCGAAATATGCAGAATGAAAACCCCCTCTGCTTTTGTTAAAAATAATATTAAACATTTTGTTCCATTTTGCAGATATGTAGTGACATAATTTAGGATCTCAGAGTCAGATATCACTGCTTTCAATGTAGAAACAAATTTAAAACTAAGGAAGTTATGATTCCCTCCAAATTATGGAATATATTCTTAATCCTTAATAGGGCCCACAAGTATTGATTATTGCATTTATATTTGTATTTAATTTATATATATATGTTCAGGATACAGGGAAAATGAGAGAAAGAAAGAAAGAAAAGTTGTTTAGGGATACTCAGTGTCCTCTCACCACCTTTAAGTTTAACCTTAATTTGTTTACAACATTCAGGCTAGCAAAAAAGGCCTAGGCCTTTAGAGGAGATGCAGTATTTGTCTTTAATTTCCAAAGCAAACAAGGATGACCAGTGATGGCCTCAGACAATGCAGTTAAAGAGAGTGGTGATTCCTGGTCTGCAGAAGCACAGTACAGTGCAGTTACACCCTCTCTACAGATAAATGAAGTTTAGCATGCAGTCCCTACAGGATCACTCCAAAGCCCTTCTCAATGAGCTCATAAGACAGAAAAGATCCACATGTGCCCTTTCCAAGCTTTAGCAGATAAAGGATGGCTAACTCTTAACGTGCACACAAAACCAGGAGCTTATAATTTCTTCTTTACTGGGTGCGAGACTGTTTATTGTTTTGCACCAAAGTCACAGGTTTCTTACTTCACACATGCCGCAAACCCTTCAACTAAAGTAGGCAAGAAGGTGTTTATTCCTGAACGTATTAACCCAAAGGGAATAAACAGAAATTACTGAAATTTCTAAAAACCAACCCAAACGTGTATTTGCATTTTTCATGGGAAACTAAAGCTACCTTCAATCACAAGGGCAATATATGCAGAAATATATGCAGAAAAAACAAACCACTTTTGTTCCCCTAAATACAGGGTCTGGTAAACAGCAGGATGAACATGGATAAACTAAAGATAAATATCTACTTACATATCTTCTTTATCACATTTTTATGATTGTTTAAATTTTACCATGTTTAAATTGCAGCACGAAGAGGTGTGTGCAGTATTGGCAAACCTGGAACCTTAATGAATTTATGAAAGTGTATAAATTAATTAGTATGCTTCAGACACTTACTGGACAGTGATAACTCTCTGAATTCCCCATCTAAAGGAATATACAGCAACTGCATCTTAGATTTGTAAACATGCCTATGTATATCACTCATCTACACAAACAGAATTTATATAACAAATGTGACAGTAGGATTTTTGCTACCAGCTCAAATACCTCTTTGCATTCTTATTTGTACAGAAGCTTCAGCTAGAAGACATAATTCTCTATTGTTTTTTGCTCTTATTGGAGGTATATAATCAAAAGCAGAATAGAAATACTGCATTTAAAAAAACAGACAGTATTTTCTGTCCAATTTACAACTCTAAATGACAACAAATGTGCAAGGCGTCCAGTATCAGGTTTGCTCTGTTGTTGATACCTAAAAAAGTCAAGGGTCTGGCAATATGACAAGCTCTATATAAAATGAGTTCAAATGGGATGAGATAATTTCTCCCCTTTACTGGCTGGTGGCCTTATTGTCAACAGAGGAGCTGAAAGACTCAACTCAGTCAAGCACCAAAAATCTTACCTCTACTGGCCCCTGGACATCATCAAGAGTATTTTCAGCAAAAGAAGATTTTCTGCTCTGTCCTCTCCTGTGGCCAAACTTGCATTTGTTCCTCAGGACTTGCTCATCATCTTCAATGGGTCTCCGCACGTATTTGAAACGATCTTTAAGGGCCCGTTTCCACAGCAACTGCACGGGGGGAAGAAAAATAGCTGTCATTACAAATATCTGTCAAGAATCTGCCCCAGCCTAAAGCAGGTCAGTTTTTTTTAACTAACTCGAAAAAAAGCTGTTTGCCATTAAGCAGAAAAAGGCTCATAGGGCAACACTACCATTGGCTTCACAAGGGAAGGAAACAAAAGCACCTGTGGTAAATGGCTCTATGGCAACCAACAGCTGGGCTAATGGCACTGCTGTGGCTTGCTGAGGATAACAGTAATTGAATCTAAGGGTTACGTCTATCCTAGGCTACCAGTGCAACTGCACTATTGTCCATGCCTCAGCTCTTACTTTATGTTCCATTCATGACATTGGGTTGTGAAAGTACATAGTGAAGCAGATCAGCTCACAGATACCACAGAAACTGTGCTGTGGGGTTTGGGGGAGGGAGGGGATTGGTGATTTGTTTTGGTTTTTTTTTTTTTAGTTTAGTGTACTATTTTTCCTTTCCCTCTGGCAGTATCTGACTGGTTGCGCAGTTGTATGATTATTGTGTCTAACAGAAGGGAGTGAGAAAGACACAGTGTGGCACTACCTTTTGCTGGGAGCCTACAGTTATACTGGATCAAGGATATTTTTCAACTGAACTCAAAACTGCTGAATTAAGAGAATCATTTAATTAGGTCCTAGCATTTGTAAGACACCTCAAGGTATGTAAAGTGCAACTTAAAGGCATTTCTGCATTGCAAGCAGATGCAGGTCGTGTTTAATGCAACCATTCATCACTCCTTGGCAGCCAAAGGCAGAGCTTACATGGCCCCAGCACTTCTGTCACCCTCGAGTATTTCTTTATTCAGTTATTGAAAAGTCACTGCTGAAAGTTGTATGGACAGCAACTTCCTCATGTGTCCTTAGGGACCAATGGCCATTTGCATGTGGCCCAAAGCTGGATGGCCCATGACAGGAGTTAGCCATGCCATTGACACCCCGGGAAGCAATTTCTAAGCAAAGGCTGTTCAACACATCTGCAGGCACAACCTCCAGTTTTGAACAGTTTTGTCATTCCTCAAAATCCCTTGCATATTCCAGTTACTGGGGCGTATTCAAGAGTCAGAGGGAAAAAATAAGTCCGAAAAGTGACTGCAAAAGGATGTGGAGAGATTCAAATATCTGTACTTCATTTTCTAAAACTGACTCCAATATTATGCTCACTTAATACTACACTCACGCCTGTACCCACTGACATGCTAAACCACAATATAAACAGAAGAATGATTACCCTAAATTTCTTACGAACATGGTGTCATTTATTAGTCAAGGTCACATGATTTGAAAGGTTAACTTGGTGTAAACCAGAATCCAGTAGAAGACCAAGTAGTACAGTATCTCTCTTTGCAGTGAGTCTGACATGCCTGCCTTTCTCACTCACAGGAGGGTTTCTTAAGAGATGGTGGTGAAGGCAGTGTGACCTTGCATTTCTCCTGCTGAGCTTATTGTTCCCACTCCCTAGTTTCTAGCTGACCTACAGGCCCCTCAATCCTAAAAGCAAGACCTCCATTAATGGTGAAAAATTAGAATGGAAGAGCTATGAGACTACAATCCCTGTGATCTTTACTTCAGCTCTTCTTGAGCAGCCCTGGGCCTACCAGGGCAGGAGTGCCCTTCCTAGGGGGACACTCTCTGCCACCCTCCTACGTGCCCTTACCGAAGTATCTTTTCACAGCCAGTCACAGTTCAACACCCAAGAACTGGAAAGAAAGCAAGTCCGTCTGCATTTCTAGTATGCAAACTTCAGGCTTAGGGTTCTGCCAGAACAGCAGTCACATCACCACTAACCTAAAGATAATGACTAAAAATAGAGTGCAACTGCTCATCCAGTCTTCTCACAAGGCATAGTCACTGCCTCAAGATGAGTATTACACCTCAGCACCATTTTCAGAAGCAGTAAGGTGACTAAATGCCTTGAAAATCCCACTTGTAGTTCACCTGAACCATTAAGGTCCCTAAATACATTTATAGTTCTGGCCTTATGCATTTTGATGCAAAGACTTCATCATTATATGCTTAGCAGAATTTATGCCTAGCTTGCTATTTTAAGGCTGCTAAGAAAAGCAAACAAAAACCTTAGTTTAATGTTTCTTTGAAGTGTTTAACAGATGTTATAATACTTTAAAACATGATCATCCCAGAATATATTAGCAGCTGACAATTTAAGCATCCCTGTTGTTCAGCTTCACACAGTTTCTTTCTTTTGAAAATCTTTATTTGGCTAGAAGATATTTTTGCTTATTCTTTCACATGAAAGAATATGCTGACACCTATACAAGGCTTTAAATATCCCACAAAGTTCAAAACTTTCAGTTGTTTCATTCTCCAGTCCCCCCCAATAAATTAAGAATTTTAATTAAATCTATTTCTATAATAGGATTGTCATAAACTTAGGCAAGTCCCCTCTCACATACCTATTTCCAGAATAAGACTGCAGGCACATAGATTTATGTGGTTTCCCTTGTGGGTAATGTGTGCTCTAAAAAGGATGCTTTTGTTGCCATTTTTGAACCAACAACTTTATTTTCTTATAATTTTCCTGCTCTCCCCAGCTTCCCCCAAACACCACCCCAGGAAGGTTTACCTTCCTGGTAAAGGAGTAGGAGGATTAGCCTGTGTCTATCTGACATAGGAGGGAAAGGATTACACACAGATTAAAATCAGTAATTTCCTAGCAAATAATCACTTTGTGTGCAGCAGTTACATAAATCAGGCATGTCAACACCGGCATCCTGGGTTTCACAGGCACCATTCCACAGCCACAAGCTCAAGGGAGCTGCTTATGCAAAGCCTACCCAAAAGGGCAAGTGGTGTGGAGCAGAGAGCCCTCTCTCTCCCTTCCTTGTGTCATGTTTTCTTGGAACCATACGATTTTCAAAAGGTTGGCTGAAATGAAATGGAGTAAGGGAAATTATTCTTTCCAAATTGTTGGGTTTAAGCCTTGTAAAATGGACAAGCACAGATAGAACATCTTGCAAATTGTCAAGAAACAGTCTCATGCCAATTTGCTTTTGACTGCTGTGTTTATGACCTTCGCTTTTTCTATGTAAGCTATTGGTCTGTAACTTACAAATGCTGGTTACAATATACATCACTAATCTAATAAACTATTCCATGATTAAATGAAAACTTTTATTTTTTTAAATGTCATATGTTAGTTTGGGATAGCATTGTTCTGTAAGTAGAAAGAAATACCATGGGAAAATTTCCTTATGTAGTCACTTTAAAGCACTCTTACCAGAAGTTAATCTTGGAATTAATTTCATTCCAGGTACCTCACTTCTTAAATGAGTTTTACTATTAGTAGAAATTTTTTTCTAAATCATTATTTAGAATTTTAGATAATTCTTAATCCCTGCTTCTCAGCCTTCTGCAGAGCCCAGCAAATGCTGTGGCTGCTCCTCCACCCCAAAGGCTGAGAAACTGCTTTCCTTTTAAGCATAACTTTAGAGTTAAAATGAATCTAGGAATTGAGACATGGCCCAGCAATAAATAGCAAGCAGTAAATGAATGTCATTAACAATACAGTGTTATAGAGCATTTTATGTGGCAGAAAGATAATACTCAATAGCAGAAGTGAGCTCCAGCACACCAGAGGGAATGCAAAACTTGGTACTCCAAACTGCACTTAGCCCTTTTGGTTTTTAAAATGCATGCAACAAGTTATTTTTCCTACAACTTTGAAAAGAAATTAGAAGTCCAATAATTGAAAAGAGACTTGTTGGTATTCTAAATGGTCCCAAATAACTTTACTGCACTACCACTACTGGAAACCATTATTCTCAGAGGCCAGCCCAGCTGAACTGCCATGTTTGGTGTCTTCCATTCTCCAGCCTTACAAAACACAAAAAGGAGGTGGTTATCTATCAAACACCGACATTTGTGCACAGCTGGCCACCTGAGGCTCTCTTTGGAGTCCACAGAGAAATAAGAACTTACAGAGTGCTATTCCCCCCTTCCCAATGTTGACACTAAAACCACATTATATGACCTGCCTCCCCAGAAGTTTATGTAAAAATGCTATTTAACAAAGAATGTAACTAGCATTTTTGCTTGAAATACTACTCTCATGCTAGTTTTCTTTTTCTACATTTACCTATCAGTCCCCTTTTCCTCTGAATTTTATTGATAGTCGATTTCTGAAATGTTTTCAATGTACTATTTTAAAAACCGTAATAATAACAACAACTGTTCAATTACTATAGATAAACAACTTAAAGGTATTCAAAACCTCTCAGTAATCAATATTTTACATCTTACATTTTAATACTATTATCAGGAACAGCAAGCAACAATTATAGTCTCTTAATAGCTGGAGGAGTTTTAAAAGAAAAATCTACAAAAGTTTTACTTTTTTTTTAATTGCTGAAGATCCTTTCAAAGAAAAAAATGTTTGTTGTCAATTTTTTTTGCTGTTCATTTCCTTCTTAAAGGTATATGAATTCAATTTTACTGCAAGTCTTGTGATAAGTAGCTATGCATATATTGTAGGGTTTGTTTTAAGCTGTTACTGTTGTAACACACAACTGTCTCAGATCAAGAAAAAATATGTATTTATAGTGTTTATGATCAAGAAGAAAGAACAGAATGTCTAACAGTAGGCCAAATAAAAAATACTAATTCATTCTCACACCCTCCTCCAAACTTAAGAATGCAGGCATACACCTTTTGTGCAGTTTTTCCTCTCTCAACACAGGCAATGGAGAGGGGCTGGATCAGAAAGTGGTAGACTAGCAATATTGCAAACTGCTAATTCCAGCTTCCTTGTTTACTTGTTGCAGCTATTGCCAGAATGCTTTCTAGTAAGAAAGGGGGAAAAGATCAAAAGATAAAGAACAACCACTCTGAAGTCTCTGCCCCATCACATAACTTCTGCCAGCACCACTTCTGCCATCCATGTGGCAAGTAATGACCATTTCCCGAAGAACAGAGTTAGAAGCAGTTTCACCCAGCCTATGGTCCTTCTGCAATTAAAGCCCTTTGAAAACCTAGCTTAAGAATCTCTGTTTAAAAACAGTTTTTAAAAGTTAAAGGCTGTAAAATTCTCTTCGGAACAAGCTGAATATCATTCCAGCTCCTCGTCACAGAGGGAGCCAGATGAAGTCACAGCATTACTCAGGACCCTGCCCAAGGACCACCATTGGGGTATTCAGAGAGGTACCCTGATTAAAAATGAGGACAGGCTGTTTCTCTCTGGTCCTTTTGCTCCCTCTCTTCTCTTTGAGATGTGTTTGGTTTCTTTAGTCCCTTCCCTTCAGCAATGCCTGGGCTCAGCAGAGAACTAGAATAGTTACCCTTAAGCCTCAACCTTATTTTTATTCTCAAAATTATTTTGCTTTCTACAGTAATGGCATGTGATATATATATTTATATATGTTTAAAGCTAACAGTCCCCACTGAGGCTCACAAGCTTTTAAAGCAAAATAATCATATGGCAAAGCAATGATGTGAAGTGAAAAGGTGACCACTGTCCTCCAAGACCACAGACAAATATTCTGGATCACAAGTGAAAAAAATGTAGTTCAAATTTAAATCATCTCCTTCCACTGCTCTCTGCTATTTCCCCCAGTGATATTCCAAAATTTGTTTTTAAATGTTTTTTTAAAATTAGACCTAGATTCCTTAAACCACGAGTATTACTGCATGTTGTATTTTCATATTTAACACACAAACAAACATAATACATTGCAAGAGCATCAGTCACATGTTAGTCCTCAAACAGACAATTTTCTAAAGAGCTGGCTTCTTTGTTTTTAAAAATAGAAAAAAAATCAGATTTCATTTTAACCCTGGGCAGAAATCAGCCCAGAAAGAAAATATACCCAACAAGCAACCAGGGATTTCATCTACAGACAGGGCTGCATGATCTCATGGTAGCTTTGAGGTACAGCTATACCTGCATTAATCTTTAATTGACATCATGAAATAAAAATGTGATTTGCCAAACACAGCCAAGAGTGTGCGCTCTGAATAGACCCAGCATATAAGAAATTTATATTGATTTCCTCTGAACTAGATTATTTTCTTGTGATTGATTATGTGGGAAAAGCCCACAATACTTACAAAGCCATTCCCATCTTCATCAAGGAACGGGTATGCCTGGAGCAGAGCATTGACAACAATGTTGTATTGCTGACTGTTCGGATACCTGTGCAAACAAGAGGAGATAGAAAAGAAATACTTGGTTTTCTAGACAGTATTAAACACTGGAGTCTATACTGATCTAGATTAAATTTTTTCTGACTATTTCTCAGGCAATCAATTACCCTCCAAATAAAAAAGGACACAGCTTAAAGGCTTGCATGAAATCTTTCTATTGGTTTCAGTAGGTGTCAGGCCCTTAGCCTCTTTTATTTAAGCAAATATATTAGAGAATAGCTTTACATCCATTTGAAAATTTATGTCTGCAGAAAACAGGAAATGCCCCCAAATAAATTTAACGGTGTTTACTTACAGTGATCCCTCCAGGTATTTTGTCATGTCTGCTTGTAAAAATTCAATAATTCTTATTCTCATACTGTGATCAGGGCATTTTTTTTCTGCTAATATGCACCTGACATCATAAGGAAAGTCTGGCAAAACATAAGAACTTGTCCACTGCAACATCTTATGTCTCGCAAAAAATGATTTCAGGTTTTTTCTGTAAAAGAAAAGATTGTATCATCACCATCACATCTTTCTTCTATGGAAATGCAGGCAGGAGGGAACAAGAAATACATGGAAAAACTCAACACAAGGAAAAGTTATTGCTATAGAAATTCAAGGCCTGCTGTCTTTGTTTCTGCATAAAGAATACCTACAAAAGCAGCGATCAATACATACACAGTTAAAAAGTAGATGTCAAATGTGGAATGTAATAACCAGCAGACAGTAGGAAGTGCTTCCTAACTGAAAGCAGAAGTCAGTGGGGGGTTCCTGCTGTTGCAAAACACCTTTATCTGTCTTCATTTATAATATGTTTCCTCTCTAGAAAGACAAACAGCTTAATTGAATAAAATACTACACGTGACATTATTTAAAGCTGTCCTCCCACAGGGGAAGGCAAGGAAGGGATGAAGGCAGTTATCATCAGTTCGTGTCTGGAAACAAAGCAGACACAGCCCAGCAGCTCCTGTCACAAGAACACCATGACCGCTATCTACAGCAGTCACACCTCAGCTGCGGTGAGCTTGAGGCAGGTTATCACCACTGGCTGCCCAAATCCTAATTCTGAAAGAACACAGGGAAAAGTGGGTCCCAACAGCCAGTTATAGTCTCAATACCTTCTTGAGTAGGTTGTCCTATAACTCTCAACCTTTCTGACCTGCTTATGCTGCCATATCACCTTGGCATTTTTTAATATATCTTGTGGGCTATCAAAAACTCAACATCCCTGATATAACTGCACCAACGTGAGCCCTACCATGAATGGCAATGCAGTGCTGAGGAAAAAAAAATATAGCTTCAGTACTGTATTCTGCTCCAACATCAGTAGAAGTACGCACAGCACTACCATTTCTCCATGTAGAACAGGCACAAAATGGTCAGGGCTGCTGTCTTTTCAAGCTCACCAGATTTCATGGGACACAGATGGTTAACAGTAGATGCAAGGGGCAGTGAAGTTCTGTTTGTACTTTGCAGCCTCAAAAGAAGGCAAAGTTGTGCAAGAAGTGACAACGTATCCACATAGACATGTTCATGTCCTTTTTTCATGATAAATTAATATACACATAGGAAAATAAACCCAAACTTAGATTCTGAAATCACTTGGAAATCCCTCCTATGCAAACAAAGTGCAGATGTTTGATGTAGCATCAGTGAGCAGCTCTGCAGCCTTCAAGTTTGCACCTTGTACCTTCACCAACTTTCCTATGGAAGTGATGCAGTGCACAGGCTGCAAATTACTACATGATGTTTTCAACCTGCAACTGTTTAAAATAGCTCAAAAGTGGACAGAAGTTTAAAATTTACAGTACTTTTCATCTAAGCAGCACTGAAATTCCATTTGTTGGTAATACCACTGAAGCCAAAAAGCCATTTCAAAAAGTGGAGGGGTTTATAGAAGGTTCCATTTGGGCACATTGGATTACATTCGGTCACCTGAGAAAATAAAATTTTCTTGCAGTTGGGATGGCTAAGAATCATGGCAACTCTCCCATCCACCAGTCCTTTCACACTTGCCATGGCAACAAAAATACTCCAAGTTTCATTTATCTTCATTTATCTTACCTAACAGAAAATAATTCTTTGCTCTCCAAACAAGATTCAAAAATTCCTCTGGTCTCCACACTGCATGAGATTAAATATTTTACTAGTTTTAGCTGGACTCATCGCTGTTGGGAAGTCATGTTAAACATATGCTGTAATATTTCACAATGAAATATAAGCTTGTTTGAAAAGAGACACAACTCCACATAAACTTTATCCTCAGAAATGCTCACATGCAAACTTGTTTAACTAAAAGAACAGTTCCGTTCAGCTGTAATGCTGTCCTCCACAATCGAGGAAGGTTTTGGCTCTACACATAAATCTCAGTGCACATACGGTTTTGAGATTTAGGTACAAATATATGTAGCTTGTTTGTGGCTACACCTCTTCTAGCTAACCTGAGGCAGAAATTAGATCAAAATCTTGAAACTGAAAAAAAAAATCTCAAAATCTCAAGTTACGTCTTTTCTTGTCTCTCAGTTCTTGACACTTTTGATTCTACAGCAAAATCAAACCAATGGCTAGCTAAGGCAAAATTTCAGTGTCCCTCTTTCTCTGCTGTCACAAGTCTGACTTAATTATACCCCTTTCTCACTGGTACTAGGAATCCTACAGCAAATTACAAGGAGCTACAGTGACAAAATTCTTAATTATTCTTTTCATTTCGTTTTCTCAGTTTAAGTCCCCAAAATGACTTCTCATGATGTGAAACAAATACCAATTCAGATGAAGCAAGCTGGTCTCTCTATGCTTAGCTGCAGTAAGGAACTGCATCCTAAGAAGCACCTCCTCAGCAGAGCTGTTACCACTCAGCTTTTGTAGATTGGCACTTTAATGTGCTCAGTCACAGTCCTGTCTCACACAGCTATTTCCTTCTTTGTCTCCATTGTAACCTTACTCTGCTCATGCACAGCATGCTTACTGAGACATGAAGCTATAAAACAGCATTATTTTGTGAGGAGCCATTTGTCTCCTTCAGATGGAAAAATACCTCACAGCAAACCAGCCAACCAAACAAAAAAAAAAACAAACACCAAAAAACCTCACAAAGAGCCCTCAAAGACCCATCTATTTGAATTATATAAACCCTGGCATCCCTAATCCCAAGGAATACTTTGTTTTACTGCCAAAAAGACAAAGAGTTACACATTTGCAGTATCACCCAGACCATTCAGTGATGGTTTCAGATTGCACTGGAGAGAAGAGTGGGGAGTAAACACAGCATCATCTCTCCAAGTTGAGTTCCATGCAACGTCACACAGACACACAGAACTACCTGCATTACCTGCATTTAGTCAGTAAAAATAATCTTGGTATCAATACCAACAACTCAATCAAGACAGCTGTGTAAAGTGCCAAAGAGCCCTAGAAGCAAGATCAAATACTAGACCATAATAAGACTAGTTTTTTTAAGCTTCTTGAGCATACTGGTAAGAAGGATCAGTTTCTTGCATCTATTTAGCTCATTTAGAGGAAAATGTGATTTAAAGGCCAACTGAGCACACACATAAACGGCCTGTGTGGCACAAGCATTTCTTATTGTCTGCTGAAGTCTGTGAGTCAGGCACCCATTGCTGTATCAGCTCAGATCCCATTTAGTCAGAGGACACAGCAGTTAAGAAATTTGCTGACTTTGATGGGTTGTTCCCCTTTTTGGTATATCCACATAAAACTCAGCACATGGGTGAAATCTCAGTATTGATTCTCATTATTCACAAATGAAGGTGTAACCTTTCACATGTCTACAGCACACATCAGCAAGAGACTCTGGTCTGAAGGTTTTAGTCTGGAAGAAAATCCATGTCCAGAAATCCAAGGAAAAACAGAGGAGAAAACAAGGAACTTGCAGATGTGAAAGAAAGGAAAAGTCTTCAGCTGTAAAAAAGCATTTCGTTTCCCTAACACATGTATAATATGCTTTTAATTTTATGACAACATTTAAGATTGCAAAGACTATTTCCATCAAAAGGAAGAAATTATGATAGAAGATGAAATATCAAAAAAACTTTTCTTCCTCTCAATACTCAGATAAAAAAGGGCTCTATTTTTCTATTCACAATTCTGATATTTGTGCCTGAAAGATCCTCATGCCATTCTCTTTTAGTGCTTCATTGTAATTTCCAACTTTTGAGCACAAATACAAGGTTTCCCAGTTATTCCCTCAAGCCTGGGATTTGCAGTCTACCTAGTGTTTGATGATGTCTTATATTTTTTAGTTCCCACTAAACATAAGGGCAGGTATCCTTTAGACTGGAAAAGAAGTTACCCACAGCAGTGTAACCTCAGCAAGGCTGGGATGTGGGAGCTGTGAGATGTGCCAAGGCTGCCCATTTCCCAGAGCAGCTCCCACTTCAGCTTCCCCTGCAGTACCCTTTCTGTAGAAACCATCAAGTTCAGTATGACCACGAAGTTACAGACAAAATTAATCTGCTTCCAAAAAAGTTTGCGAGATGCAGACACAACCTTCTTCTAGAAGGAGTCCAGGCTTTTTGACAGTCTGAGGAGCTACATCACATAAGGGAAAGCTTTGCACTTTCACCTCATGCGAGGGCAGCAGCTGTGGGTTACAGAAAGGGGAAGAAAAAATGCTCCTTAGGGAATCTGACTGACAAAATTGCCAGTTAAATCCAGCCATTTAAAAGAAACAGGGTTTATTCATATTCACCCTGTAAGATATTCTATACTGTATCCAAAGAATTTTATGGGTTTTTGGAATTTTTGTTGTGTTGCTGTTATGACTTTGCTAGACCTTAATAAGGCAATGCAATTAGTGTCTTCTGCAAGTCATTTGTAAGACTTGTTCATTTCTGGTGTGGAAAAGACATAGCAATTTATTTCTTTTTTCCTCTGAACTTCTGTGGAAGACTCACAGCACCATGTCAATAAATTCAGCTCTGTTGACCTTAGGTGCTCCAAAACCATGAGTCCTGTTGTCCTAACTTTCAAAACATCGAGGCAACAAGAACAGACAATAGCTATTATTATGAGTCTTCTAGGTCTTTTAGGTCAGTATCCTTAAGTATCCTGCTGCAATAACAGAGACATGAAATGCTGACTTAAAAAAAAAAAATGTGGCAGAAATTATTGCATCCATATAAATTAAAAACCTACATTTAAAGCATCTCCCCCAAGTCCTGAACAAACCAAACCAAAACTCACAGATAAGACAGGTTTCATGAAGATGCAATAACAATTGAAGTGAAATTATCAGAAATCATAAAAATGAAATTGTTTTTCTGGTATGTTATACCAAAGGTATAATCAGACAGCATCTGACATCCGTACTTCTGAACAAAATAGACAGGCAGTACTTCTCTCCTACTATTGACCACTGTCAAAGACTTAACATGTTTTTTTAAAGTCTGTTTTTCGTGTCCTTATGAGCTAACTGAAAAAAAAAGATCATCAGAATTATTTCCAGTATATGTGATGATATCAGGAATAAGGTCTTTGCTTAGAAACTAAGAAACTCTTAAGCTATACAATAAAAAGCACAGTCCTGCTGAGTTTTCACTGTAGGCTTATAGCTACATTTGTGTGTATATGTATGTTACATAAAAGCAATATTTGCCCTCTTCTGTAAATGGAGCAAAATCATTTGAAGTAATTGACTTGGTGACAATTTTTCAGGCCAGCTGCTCTTTTTTCCTTTTAAAATTTTCTTTTTTTTTTAAAGCATAACCATAAGTGTGTTTCTGATAAAACACATCAAACAGATGAACAATACTGATGTATAGGTTATAGGGGAGGCAAAGGAAGGAGCTCTCTAAAGCTCATTAGCAGAACAACACATCATAATTAAAGACACTTCAGATGCAGCTACCCAGCAGTCAGGGCAATTGCTGTAGCCTGACCAAAAAAGATGTGGGACTGGCTTAGTAAAAGACATTTCCTCTACTAAGGAAATGAATGACCCATGCAGGCCATCATGGCCATCTTAGAGATGGATGCCAAATTTGTAAGGGCAAAGGTAAAGGTAATTGTAAATCTTCCAGTTTGTTGTCCTTGCTATCAGCTCAAATTTATGCAGGCACCAGCACCAATATTCTGTCAATGCTGGCAATAGCTTTATTGGTATATGAACACTTAGCAGGCCCACGTTTAGCTGAGCACTGACCACATCTTCCAAACTCACAGCAAACAGGGAAGTTCAAACCTGTTGAGGCTGGCTGGAAGATCTGTTATCCTGCTTGTGCTCTGAGCAAATTACTCCAAGGCATTCAGACAGTAAACCTGTTACACAGCACTCAAAAGCTACAGAATATGTTTTTATAGAAAAAATAAATGTACAAATAAACATGTACCAGGACATTACTCTTGAGGGAAAACAGCTGGACCATCATAGTGGAAACCTTGGAAAAGGGATACATTAGGGAAATCATTTTGCTAAGCAAATATGTTGAGGAAAGGCAGACAGAACATATAAACCAACCAATAAAAGGTTGGTTTTCCACAGCAGTATCAGGTATTTACAAATAATAAAAGCCTCTGTCTTAGCAACAAGATAAACCCCAGGCTGTCAGGAGCCATAAAACTGGTAGTACTCCAGTACAGAAAAGCAGGAATACGGGAAATGTATTTATTGAATTGTCCTCTCTGTCTATCTTACTGTCTTCACAGACAGGCACTGCTTCAAGATTAATCTTCTTGGGAGATTAACAAAAACATGAGCTGGTTTTACTTCTGTCATTGCTAGCAAAGCATTATTCCATTGGAGTAAGTTGCAAACCTCATCTGGCTTTATGTATGCCCAATTTCAATACAAGAAAACAAATTATACAATTGCTTCATCCACTTAGTCTTTATTTTTGTGTTTAAACAATTTTCTTTGATATTTTGGTAATATTTAGTAACATAGAAGAGTGCGTTTAACACCGTTGTTAGGACTACCTACACAGGAAACACAGAGAAACTTGGAGCTTATTCACCAGCATTAATAATCCATAAAAGCATCCACTAATTCACTTCCAGCAAAATCATACAGTTATTGAAGCTGTGGCTCCATGAATCTTCTGGGAAAACAAAACCAAAGCCAAAAACAAACCACAAAAACCCAACACCACAGACAAATTAAAATGAACAAACAAACAAACACAAAAACAAACAGAAAAACCCAAAACCAAACAAAAAAAAATCAACCAAAAATTTTAAGTTTTTCTTTTTCAGATTGGATGAAATGAATGAAGAGATAGAGGCTATAAGTATAATCCTGGCCAAATAACAGTAATTTAAACTGTACATTGTGTAATGGTTACTCTGATTCACACAACCCATTTAAAACTCTTTATACAGGACAAGGCAAATTAATTAAAAATAAGCATCCTTTAGAAGCAAAGGCTAAATATTGCAGGATCATATTAGTGGTTTATTGTTGCCGCAAGCTGGGGAATAATTAGCATTGGCTCCATGATTGCAGAAGGCTGATCAATTGCTTTATTATATCATCCTATACTATATTATACTATACTTACTAAGAAACTCATTAACTCTTACAGCCAGTCCAAAACAGCTTTGACCTAATTGGTCAATCCATCCAAACACCATCCAGTGTCCAATTAAGAAATCACCTTTTGGTAAACAAGTCTCTATGACACATTCCACATGTGCACAACAGCAGGTGCAACAAGTGGAGATAAGAATTGTTTCTCATTCTTTTTTCTGATCTTCTCACAGCCTTCCCCCAGAAAATGCCTGGGAAAGTCTGCGCCTGCTCTCTGTGGCCAGAGAGCTGCTGCCACAGTTTATTCCAAGGGTTCAAGTGATTTGGGTTTGTTTCTTTGATAACAATGCTGACAGGACCTTTGGAGTTTTTGGGATGTTCTTCTAAAAACAGAAGTACCAGGACTTTTAAAAGCATCAAATCATATCTATGGGGGAGAACGGCAGAGGGAGAAGTTGTGGCAGGTGGAAATAAAGGGGGATAATGATAACCAGACAAAGCTTTGGAAACATGAAAATAATTGCCTTGAAAGAGGAGCAGGGCTCTCTTTGAACACTGACTGCCCATCTCAAAGAAGAAAATCAAAGAAGAAAAAAAAATAGAAAAAACCCATCACATTGTCTTGCCTCCAGTTTCTAGGCAGGCTTATTTTGATAACCAAGGAAAATTAAGCATGCTAATGGAATCAGCATGCCTACCTTCCCAAGTGCTATATTTAAGATACCTCAAGCACACAATTTATTGAATAGCCATATTCCACTCCGTAATGACTAATTTGTCAGATTGCTGTTGAAAACACATCTGTAAAATACAATTTTTAAAAATCAGATAAAGACAAACCTGTATCTTGCCCTCTGCATGAGACAACATGAAACAGTGAGCAAGGACTGAGGATGGAATCGCACCATCAGGCTATTTCATTCAGTCAAATAAATTTCTGTTCTTGTTGTTTCCTAAATTCACCTGGATATACCTGAACCTAACCTCCAGTAATTAAGATCACTTTTTGTAAAGTATAAATTAAGCAAGACGAAGTGTTTATGTAATGGTCAAAAGGTAAGGAAAATTTAATGAATATATTATGAACTTACTTTTGCTTTAGCACTCTATGATCAATTAGTCCTTTTTCATTTTCAGCTGAACACAGATATTTCTTCTGCTCCACAGGACCAGAAGAATTTAACATCTGTCTGTCAGTAGCCCTGAAAGAAAAAAAGAACAAAAAAATCATTCTCAGGTCTTGTGCTCAGCTTATAGAAAAGAGGACATTTAGGGTTCTAAAATACCAGTGGCAGAAACAGAAAAGGAGAAAAATCAACATATCAAATATGTCATGATTTTATAAGCTCATGCATCTTAATCAATTTCTCAGTTCAATTATCAAACTCTGACAAATTAAAAGGAAAAATGTAGAAAGTTCTGCCTGCTTATATTCTAATTACTACACAGTTACAAATCCCAAGAAAATCAGCCTTCTCAGAATTGCAGGGTGACATCCATCTTCATAACCTGGCATCACCTAATTTCTGCGAAAACTAACCATTACAACAGGTAAGGGGTGAGCTGAAAGAGCTAATTACATGGCATTTCAATACATTTCTATTTAACTAGAATCTTGAAAAGTTGTTTTTTCTGGAGGTTAGGTCAAAAGCTTCAAGTCAGCTTTTCATTACTCCAGCCACTCTAGAAGATCTCCGAATGCTTCCTGATCTTACAGTCCACTGTTCCTGGCCATTTGCTCCAGCTCTAGCTCATCACTAGCAACAAAAACTCTAGATACCTACTTTGCTATAAGCCAGTCCACTACTTTCCATTTAACCTTTGTGTCCACTTCTCTCCTTCCTCATATTCCTGTTATTTCTGGTTTTGGTAGATGTGTTGGTGGAAGCCAACATCAGCAGTTTTACCCTGTACTGGGGGAAAGGCAGAGCTAAGATAGTACTGTTATGCTGCCAAGAATTCATGGCAATCATAAACCACTTTTTTTTTTCCTGACCTCATCTCTTCAGAACATCTGAACTCTAAAGATGCTCTAGAAACTGTTCCAGCCTCTGTTGCACTCAACACACAAAAGATTATTGGAAATGACACTAAAGTTTGCCAAATTTATAAGGGGAGCTCTCCCTTTCCATGAAACAATATATTTCAGCCATGCAGTTACATGAAACAACAAAAAAAACCCCCTTAGTATCTTCTCTGTGTGGCTCTTAGAAACCATTGATTGTGAAAGTGGAAGGCAGCTTGATATCTACCTGGTAATGTCTATGTGTGAGCTCCTCGTACACACATAAGCAGTTTCTACTGTGTGACTGAGAACACTTCCACTGAACCAGCGACAGACACAGGATGCTATTTCCATGTCCTAATCCAAACTGCTGGAGATGTGACCACATTCTCATTAGCCAAATCTGTTACTTCCACACAGAAAGTGTTCACCTATTGCACTCCAAATTCCATGTCCAGCCAAGGACTTTGTTTCTGTTTCTGTCAGGGAGGAGAGGTCAGCACAATTCACACACAGGATGAGCCAAGGACACCAGGGTAAAGAGGTGGCAGTCACGAGTGCACCAAAAAGCACTGGGGATAGCATTTATATGAGAAATACAACAGGGGAATACTGCTGACAGCTCCTGGAAGCTCCACAGTGACTTCAGCTGACCCAGAAAGAGACTGTGATGATGATCCTTTCTTCCCTGCCCTGAGCAATACCCTCTCTACCCTGTCACTGGTCCTGGCAGGGTTCTGGGAACTGGCCTGACTGAGAAATAATTCTGCAAAACAGAAAAGGTGGTTGGTTTTCACCTGGGTTCAAGCACTGCATGACAGGAGCTAGGAGCATGCAAACTCAGATTTCACCATTGCTCTCTGGCACCACAAGGTGACCACACACCCACCTGTGGATGCTACTAACTGCAAACCTTAACGTGGTTTCTCTACTCACTGCAATTCAGCCTAACATCAGGGAGCAATGGAGGAAATGTGAGTTCACCTATAGTGTGAACTGTCAGAACTATGAATTTTACATTTGTTTGAAACAGTGTCTCATACACTTAAGTCATGAGTCCTTGAACCAGATCAAAAGAAATTATTCTTACAGGATTTTGTTCAAGATGTACTGAACAGACAAAAATAATGTTGAACTACATCACTAAGAAAAGCACTGCAGTGTTAAGAAAAGAGAGTCACAGCTATCTGCATATAAAGATACAAGTTTCAGTTTTGTAACAAAATACTCTTTTCACTATAGGTGCTTTTCCATAATTTTATACTCCAAAATGCACAGAATATATTCACAAATATATGCACAAAATATACAGAATATATAATCTTTTTACTCATCCTAAAATACATGACTGAATGCATCTTAAACTTGTTTGAATTTTATTCTTTCTTGCTGACACAAAAAATATTTTAGGAACAGCAGCTTATTTGTTCAACTTCCCTGTAAATAGAAGGATACCAGCAGCTTATTTTCCAGGAAGGAGACTAGATAGGGAAAGATTTTAATGTAAATTATATTCACTAAGATTTGATATTTTAAGCATTTAATTATTTTTTTTGGGTCTGCTGAACTTCACAGCAAAACTGTTGCACTCATGCTACTGCAACTGTGTGCTCTTTATGGGATTGCATGGCTTGACCTGCAAGAGCCGAGAAGCACATGGGAAAGTCACATCTGAGACACAGGCTATCCAAACACCCCTGACAAAGCCAGAAAGCTAAACATCCAAAGCAACATTCTAACTGCCCTAAATATACGGACATGTTTTCTTCTAAACCCCCTGCTGAAATCATTGTATATCCACCACACTTTGGATGAAGTACAGGACCTATACATGGTAGTCTTCTTCGCAGCAGACGCCTCTACTCTTAAAGAAGGAGCTTCCTATAAATCAAATAGGCAGGCCCTTGGTGCAGAAAACTGAGACTGGCTGTGATATCATACTGCACGCCTGTGATAAATCTTACATGCAGTGACTTGGTCTTCTTCCTGCAATCCCCTTCTCTCCAGTGGTGCAGGAGCATTTACTTCAGGAGTTTCACAAATAATTCCACAAGGACAAGAGGATGTATCTCCCTGTGCAGTTTAGTTCTGCTCCTGAGCTCAAGTTGTTTGGAAGTAACTCAGTTATCACTGTTTATCACGCTTTTGTTTGGGCTTTTAATCACCTCAGAGTGCACAACCTGGACTCCTTTAGGATGAAGGCAAATGCTCTGCAGTTCTAATCCTCTGGGATTAATCCTGCTGTGACTAATGCAGCCTTAGTGCTCGAGTCCTTTCCTTTGAAAAAAATGCATTTTGGATCCATGGCAAGCTGCTCTCTACAGCCAGGATTCTTGGGTTTAAAAGAATCCTGGCTGTAGAGATACAGGTCAGGATTTCTCTCCTCAGCCAAGACATTCAGAAAAACTTAACCCTGCAAGACTTAAAATAGATCAGAAGGGAAGTAAAGGATGGGAGAATCAACAAACCTCTCATCCAAATACCTCCAATGAAAACACCCCACAAACTCTGTCCCCTCCTTCCTCCCCTAAGAAACCTCAAACAAACAAAGAAAACCTGCCTAACGAAGAGCCAGAACATGATAATTGATGACAATCTCCCTGGAATCTGTTTTCTAAAAATCTATCTTGTTTCACAATAAATTTCAATAATCCCACTGTGGAATTATTAAATGCTTGCATCTGGACCAAATCCAGAGTTTCCTTTGATAAACTGCCTTTCAATACACCTGTGACACAAATACTATCTCTGGCTAAATCATTATTATACTCCAAGACTTGCAAGCATTTAAAAGTAAGTTTTTCAAAAGCTAAATATAGAAAACAGAGCTAGCTATAATGAAAGTTTGACAGTGCTTCGTTCAAATGAAAACTAGGTCCTAGAACTGGATATGAAGGAAGTTTAAATTAATTAATGGTGTGGCTCAGGAATGTTGATGCCCTGTTTAAAACCAAAAGGTAAGAATCTAATTTTACATTTCACATTTGTTATAGATACTCAAAATATAAAAACCAGGTACAGATGAAGAGCTAGTAAATTCCAGTTTTAAAATACCATGAAAAGAACACAATTATACCCACACTAATATTTGCTGTGCCATGAACAAACTCACCCACTGATTACTTCTGGAAATTTTTGAGAAGCCGTTTCACAACAGTATGTAAAGGATTCCAGCCCACTCTTCTGTTGCTGGTATTTTTTAATCAGGTCCATCAGCACTGCCTGGTGCCCAATCTTCTTCACCAGCTGCTGCACCATACGATCATTAAGAGCCAGAAGAGCTGCTCCACTTATTTCTTCTTCTGCAGATTGAAGGGGATAAAAGAATTACTGTAAAATAGCTTTATAGTTACAGCTACATTCTATATGCCTAAAAACATGATGATGGAAGATGGATCAAAGGGAAGGATGCTTTGTACTGCTGACAGTCATCTTCAGCTGCCACCATCCTTTCCCAAGCAGTGCCAGGAGTCCTAATCACTGGCCAGATATTTTCCCCTGACATAGAGCCAAGTCTGAAACACACAGAAGCAGAGGTGACAATTTCAATGCTTTAAATCAGGCCTTGCTTGAATCACAGGAGACTGTTACTTGCTGATGAAGGAAATCAAGCTTTTTAACAGAGTACACAAGAAATAGGCTGTTCACATAACAGTTTCTTGTGCACTCTTCTGTAGAGTGTTTATATACTCAGACATAAAACATTTACACACTACATTTGCATTATTTCAAAAGATTTCTACAACATAAAATAGGCCCTGTCAGGACTTTTAAACTGCCAGCTCTGATTTGAGGTGTGTCTATTTATATACAGGCTTAATTTCTTCCCCTAGGATTTCTCAGACTTTGTAGCAAATTTGTACACTTATGTTGATTTATCAGATGTATGTCAGTTCTCACCCTAATAAATTTCTATAAAAGTCTGAGGTTAGCATATACACACATGCCCCAAACCAAAACAAGGTAGGCAGTGCCAATAAAATGCATAGCAAGATATATTAAACAAACAGCACCACTCCCCCAAACAATAAAATGCTTACCACGGAACTTAGGAACTAGTTCTCCTAAATTTCTCTGTTTCAACCAGTTGCAGACCTGCTCAACTGACCAACTTTCCATCTTCAGTTGTTGCAATGCTAAATTTCCCTCTGAAATGAAAACGGGATTATTTTTGTGCTGAGCTCTAAGCTAAACTCCAACATTTCGTAGCAAAAAATGCACTTAGCAAATAATATATCTACATGCTCTGAACAAAAATAGTGCAAAATAATCCAGTTAATGCCTGTTGTAAGTGGCAGTTTTCTTGGATCCCTTTCCTCACCTCCTCTCCCGTCCCTGGCTTCCCTCTGTTCTGAGGCAGCCTCATTCCTTATAAAACAAGACCTGCTCCGGTACCATTAACACCCAGGTTTCCACACAGAGAAGAAAAAAGGTGTGAAATTCACCACCACCATCAGGCTCATCAGGAAATGGCTGACATTTTACAGAAGGGAAAAAAAAACACAAGCCACCCCACCATCAGATAAGAGTCTGTCACATCCATGCTTACAGTCAATCAAGCACCTTAACCCTCTCGGCACCGCCTGGCAGGGCAGGTACCCAGCAAATACTTAACCCTGAATTACCAACAGCTAGGGAGAAGAAAGGTGAAAGGGAGGAGACTGCTCCTGCTGTTATTTGCTGGTTCCTTTCTCCAGGCTCCAGTGGTACCTGGGAGGATGCAGTGGGTGCCTGGGGAAGGCAGAGTCTCTGCGGCAGCCGGGACAGGTGCATCCACCCTCTGGATGAATCCTGCACATACCCTGTGCCCCCTGCCTGAAGGACTCACTCGGATGACGAGGGGGTGCAACACGGCCCAAATCACCAGCGACCTCCCCAGAGGAAGATTACTTATAAAGGCACAGTTTGTTCCACACTTCAAAATTCTCAGCAGCGGAAAACTCTCTCTGAGGGGAATTTTCTCATCAATGTGTTTTAGCTCTCCTATCTAAAGGAGCACCAAGTGCTCCATGACCATGCTTGCAATCCACAGCAAAACAACACTATTGGAGTCAGTTTTTCAGACAAGCATATGAGTGTCTGGCATTGTTGGTCAAACATTTCCTTCCATACCCTGAGCCTGCAGCAAACTCCAGGCTAACATGCGGATTCACCCTCACAAACCTCATCAGCATCTGTGCTCAAAAGAAAAGGAGAAACAAAAAAAGAAAAAAACTCCTTGAATAAAATATTTCCATTTTCATCCTTTAGCAGCAGAGATCCTCCAAAAGACACACACTTCAGCCTACACTCTTATGCCTGTCGACTTCAGCAGTTTAGAAGGGTTAAGTTTAAGAGGAATGCCTTTCTGAATTACATGAGTGGGTTTAATTTGATATGACAACAGTAGCCATACAACTCCTCCCCCAGGCTAAGCAACAAGAACAGGGTGTGAAAAGTCATTATTTGTTGAGAACTCTGGTGTAAATTAAAAATCACACCTTTCTGTCACACTTCTTACTTCCTTGCAAAGAGTAGCACAGAAAAAAATTCTCAAAAAACTTGAAAGATAAAACCGAGGGCAAAGCAGAAAGATACTTCCCTTATGAACCAAGCAGTGTAAAAAGAGAGAGATACATTAAAATGTTGGAAAGGTCACTTCTTCACCCTATAAGAAGACTAACACCCTAGAACAATTCTTCTAAAGCAGACAGGCAGATACCAACACTTCAAAAAGTGTCAAGCAAACTCTAGCCATGCACAGCAATATGCACATTTAGCCCTGGGTGGCTAATTCTACAGCAAAATAGCCACTTGTGCATGGAAATGCAGGCTGCACACTTTATTGAGGGAAGTGATGATAGCTGAGAGGCTGTTTTTTTTAAAAAAATCAGATTATATACATTAAGGGTCATGAAACATAAATACTTTGAAATGCTTCTCAAAAGTGATTTCAGTTACTTGCATCTGCTATAGATAAAGCAACCAGAAAAAGAGCACACCAGTCTTCTACCAGTGTTATGGAGACAAGGACTGAGCACAGATGCTGATATTTGTCTTCATTAATGATTCTATTTATTACAGTAGCATCAAAAGACTATCCATCAAAGGGTTGCTTGTGTTGAGTGTGGTGAAAGCTGTGAATATTTATATTCTTCAATCAAGTCTTATAAGTCAGAACAACAAAAACCCAATAACAGTTACATTTTAGAGAGCAATTTACAGTGTAACTTCAAGTCAAATTCAGAACAGTTCTAAGTGTGAGTGCTTTCTGTTTGTTAGTAATATAGCAAATCACTGGGACCCATTTCTTCATATGCCTGGGGTCAATAACTATAATTAAGATTTAACTAGCCCTGGTTAATGAAATTAAATAATGAAATCAATGAAAATTACTTTTCCCTAGAATGTGATAGAAGAACACTTCTGTTTACTATAAAATTCTTCAAAACTGAAGGATGAAAATCTCAGGTTTTAGTCAGATCAGGCTAAAGACCTATCATGGTACAGGTTTCAGCCCACATATTTGGTTACACAATAGCAAGAGATGGGGATGCTGACCAGCATGCCTGTGCTGGCAGATGCATACTGCACGTGCACCAAATTATTCCATAGCTTGTCCACAGCTGCCATAATCTTGAAGTGACACTTCTAAATGAATAAGCCAATATATCAAAACACTTGAAACTTGACAAGTGAGTTATTATGTTTACCTATGAGAGAACCTATGGCATCACAGACTACAAATAGCACAACTTTTGACAGGCCTCTGTGAGGTTTTCACCAATGTCAGAGTTATGGTTAATTTTAGCACATTTTAGTGCTAAAGGAATGTGTAAGGCATGTGATGTGTGCACATCTATACATCACAGCTGTGTGGCACATTTTGTAAAGGGCCAGGTCTCAGAGTTACAAGTGTGATGAGTAGGAGTTGGTGCATACCAAAGATATAAGTGAAGTATCCCATGTGCAATTTTATGCTCTCTTAATTTGGCTTCATCTTCAAATGCATTACAGAGACTTTACTATTATTTTCTTTCCACTTACTACAAACCTATTTTTTAAAACAATTACAAATATATTCAAACAAATGTATTCAAGACAGAATATGTAATCTCAGATCCAGTGCTGAATTATCATGAAAAGAGCATCAGATGTCCATAAACCTTTTCAATAACATACAGGGAAAGACTCTTAGGTAACACTTCTGTCACCTTCCCCATGCCTCGAAGAAAATGCTGACAACATATTGCTGTCATTTATCAGGTGTTTATGCTAGCATGAACCATAGCAGAGAGATGCCTGAAAGAAAGGGGAAAAAATCCCAGTATCAGTGAAGGAGCAAATCTTAAAAGTCAACACACCAGTTCTCATTTCTGTGCTACTGTAGAGGGAGACACATACAGCTGCAAGACAAAGAGAGATGCAAACATAGAGAAGATGCAAGAGAAAACCCACATCACCTAGGAAAAAGGCTATATAAGAAGATCTGGGAAGAAAACATGCACATCCATTAGTCAGCTGTAGATAAAGGGAAACAAGCCAGACAAACCTTTTAAAATTTGATTAGAGCTAAGGGAAGCTTCAAGGGTCTGAATATGCCCATCCATTGAGCTTACCAAGTAAACAAATCCTTCTGCGAGAATTAACTCTGAAGAATATTATAAAAGAATCATCTCTTTCCTTAATACATGTGCTTCTGATTAAATATGACATTTCTAATACTCAACTTTTTGCTATATGAACTTTAAAAATATTTTCATTTGTACTATCTGCAGTGCTACTGGAAAAATGAGTTGTCCCACTTCAACAGCAAGATTCAACACAAGAACCAAGTTCTCTCTATTACAGGTGTGCAAGTTATTTGGCAATTTGAAAGGTAGAAAGTTAATTTGACTGTGATTTAACAGTAATGTAAATGAGACTCCATTCTTGCTATCACTGGCAACAGTGCACAAGAGATGAAAGAAAACATTTAGCTGTAAATGCCTTTTTTTTTAAAAAAAAAAAACCTTCTGGAAATGAAGACCCTGTAAAATCAAAACTTTTTCTATTATGCTTTTGTCATGGTTTGACACTGGCCCAATGCCAGGCATCCACAAGGGTCGCTCTCTCATGCTTCCCGGCCACAGCTGGGCAGAGGAGAGTAAAAAAGTTAAGGAAGACTTCACGAGTTGAGTTGAGATAAGGATCCGGAGAAAAAAACCACTTCAAGGGCAAAACAGGCTCAACTTCAGGTTGCCAAGTGAATTTGTTATGAACAGAATCAGAGGAGGATAATGAGAAGTAAAATAAGCCCTTAAAGCACCTTTTCTCCCCCAGGCCCTCCTTCCTTCCCACTGACAGTGCAGTGAGACAGGGCATGGGGGGTTTTGGGTCAGTTCATCACTGAAATTTTTTTTTCCGCTGCTCCAGGAGAGGAGTCCTTCCCCTGTGAGGCTGTGGGGTCCCTTCCCACGGGAGACAGTTCTCCGTGAACTTCTCCTGTGGGTCCACTTTTCACGAGTAGCTGCCCTACCACACCTGCTGCAATGCGAACTCCCCCCACAGGCTGGCAGTGCTCCCAAAACTGCTGCGACATGGGGCTCTCTTTCCACAGGGTGCAGTCCTCCAAGGACAGGCTGCTCCAGCCTGGAAGCAGGGCCCCTCTCTCCACTGGGTCTCTCACTGGATTACAGCCTCCTCCAGGCATCCACCTGCTCCAGCATGGGCTGCGCGTGGATCTCTGCATCCCCTGTGGATCCCCACGGGCTGCAGGGGCACAGCTGCTTCACCATGGGCTCACCATGGCCTGCAGGGGAATCTCGGCTCTGGCACCTGGAGCACCTCCTCCCCCTCCTTCTCCACTGACCTTGGTCTCCATGTTGTTTCCCTCACATGTTTTCACTTCCTCCTCTCCCCTGACTAGCAGAAACACCTATGACTTTGTTTTGATTTCCTTCTTAAATATGCCATCACCAAGGCATTACCAACCTCTTTCATTGGCCTGGTTTTGGCCAGCTGCACATCCATCTTCAGAGACATCAAGGATTGGCTCTGCTGGACATGGTGGAAGCTTTCAGCAGCTTCCCACAGGAGCTGTCCTTGTGGCCCACCTGCTACCAAAAACCAGGCCCTGCAAAACCAATACACCTTTAAGAAAATTGTATCAAATAAAAATACAATATTACTGGACAGTGAGAACAGAGAAAAAAATCAAGTAAAGGTTAAAAATTTATGAATCACAAAAATGAAGTTTCAGGTACCAAAAAGCAAGCAGACTGAAGATGTTCAGTATGACATGGACACTGCTCAAGAGGACTAAAGAAAAAAACCCTTCATCTTGTAAGTGATATCATGCTGACTTTTCTTTTCAAATTTCTCACCAGGGCCATGAGTACTGTGCTGATCATGTCGCTGCTTGCTGGCTTACCAGAGGACTCCAGCTCTTGTCACTGGGCAATACAGAGACCTGGGGCACTGTTGCCCTGCACTACAATTCCCCATTAGCCTGAACTGGCAGTCATAATCCAGCCCCCTTCTTTGCAGCCATTCATGTGGTCATGCAATCAGCAGTGCAGGCTGAACTGAAAACATTGTGTTTGGGTGGGTTTTGGATGGATCAGTGTCTTTAACCAACTCACTGGCCAGTTCTGTGAAAATAGACAGTGGAATCCTATCTGTAGATTTATCCTGGTGTACATTGATCCTTGTTTCAATGCATTGGAACAGTGAAGATTTCTATCTTAATGGAGCATTGGTTTGTAAAGTTAGGCCAAAAACCCAAACTGTGAGTAACTAGTTTACCTCCAAAAAAAATTGAGACGTGTACCTATCTCCTTTCCCTCAGATAGTTTTGCTTGAATCATACTGGCTCTGCTTCTTGAAAGGTTCTCTTTCAAGTACCTCTTGAAAGGTTACTCTTCAAGCTTTTCTAGTAAATAAGACTAGTACGATGTGGAATACTCAACCAACTGAGGCTGATCCTCTAATTGCTGAGAAGGATGGATACAAAGTTCTATTATTTGCTTGCTCTGTTCTTAATTTAGAGCCACAAACCAGTTCAGAGAGCTGAACGAGCAGCCAGCTGTAGTGACCTCACAAAAAATGTTTCATGCTAACTGAAAATAACAATTTACCAAGTCTATTCTGATGGTAAATGCTAAGTGACATTTTTTAAGTTCAACTGGCAGATCCTCAAAGGTGCTAATGTTCAACAAAGCTGCTTTCTGTTGTTCCCAAGGGATGGATACAGAAATCTTTTTGGCTTGGGCAACATCTAGAAAGTGATGCATATCCTTATCTGAGTCTGTATAGCTGAACTATGACATAAGTTGGGGCTCCCATGTGGATACGTGGCATTTACATGTTTTTCCCATGAGTAAGTGATCTACACAGCTCTTACACCTTCAGTACACAAAAGGTGTTATAAAATATCACTTGAATTTTGTTCACACGCTTTAATTGCTCTTATTATATATTACAACTTGTACTCAAAGTTAGATTTTTCAGCCATGTTTTGTCAATGTAAGATTTTGTCAAGCAGTGACTCAATCATGCCCAAAGTCAGGACTGTACCTCTTGCTGAGAGGTCTTGGCCAGCCTCTGAGAAATATACCATCATCAGGTACAGCCACGTGTCTGAGACAGCCCAACCTCAAAAAGAGCTACAAGCCAAATCCAGAAATGTTTATCGGGCAGCAAAGAAACAAGACCCTCACCAAAATTTTTAAATTCTCCTGCCATTCAATCAGTAGGATGAATCAGCTAGGTAGAGGAGTGAGAGTTACTCGGAAGACATACAAGCAAATCCTAAAATGAACAAAGTGCCCTTGTTGGTAAACACAGATGCCTGTGTACAATCAGTTTTGGCCCAGAGGCCACTTCTCAGATGGTCACAGTGAAACTCAGGAATGAGGAACGAGGTCTGACCTGCTCGAGCAAAGACACCTTTGGGTTTTGTTTGGCTTGCCCTGGAGACAAACAGTTGTGGGCTGACTGGGGGCATGGCTGTCTCTTCTACACTCACCTTCCCTCCTCCTGCAGCAAACTGGGCAAGACACCCCTGAGCAGGACAAGTCATGAATCTCCTGGTAAGAGATACTGAATTCTTTTAGGAATCACTAAGTTGTGCAGTGGAGCACCACTGCTAAGCAGTGCCTGATGTTACCCAGCACTTCTGGATTGCTGGATTAGCAGACTGAGAATTGCTGAATCATATGTTACTAACCACTGACAGTACTCCTCCAGTTTATTCATCGCATAAATATGAATAGGATGATTAATAATTAAGTTTTAACACATTTCACAATGCACATTTTTTGGTTTGTATGATTCATTAAATAATGACAACTCCAGACAGTCACAGATTTTTGTGTTAAGGCATTATGTTGGCGTATGAAGCCAGGTGAGGTGGGTGTAATTGAGCTAGATGGTAAAACCAAACAGGCTGTCTCATAGGCCTATTTTATACACTAGAAGCAACAGTTTAACTAATTTGGCATCCATTGGTTCAGACTCTTTTTGTTCAAGGTGTTCTCAAGGATTAACTAAGTAATGTAGTGTTAATTCAAAAAAATGCCCCCACACATTAAATGCATTTATTTAGTTCATTAATATTTAGGGCATGCACAGCCCATTTCTTACAACATACCACACTAAACCAGTGATTTCTGCCCACTGCCTCAGTGCTGCTGTCTCCTCATCATATCCAGATGAAGAAGTCATGTAACCACTCCACATCTGATACAGAATGTTAGTTGAAATTATGAATGGAAAGATAATCAACAATGTCTACCTACACATTGGAGATAGGAAACTGGAAAGTTTGAATATCTGTAAATTCCTATTTTGTTGGGATAATATATAATCATGACATAAGTAAAAAGATTCAAAGGCCACTTCAGAGGACTGCTTCCTCCTGCTTTTTGCTTCTATTCCAGCTATGCAAATTTATGATGCTATGAAGAAAACCCCACTCCAAAAAACTGGTACATGTATAAACATTTGTTCTAGTGATATGGGTGTAAGTTTTCTGGTCTAAAGATCTAGCAAGATTGTATCCTTAGACAGTGTATCAATTAGTGGGTCTACATTATTGTTGATGGCTGTAATTACTGCTTTTCAGGACTTCTGAATTATTTATGTGAGTTTCAGTTAAATAATTTCCCTCACGACTGTGAGTCGCCTCAGACCTCTTGGTTAGTGCACAGGACCCATGAAACCCCTAATCCTTGCTTCAGATTAGGAAGAGCAGGGATTTTGGGGTATGCCTCAAACCTTCAAACTGCCACCCATTACAAAATGGGGTGGGATTGTTGTTTGGAGGGGAGGACATGTCAGGAATGATATATCAGAAAAGGAGTGATCTCAGCTTAAACACCTTCTCCAGGAGAGGGGCCAGAGTGAGAATCTCAAGGGCAAGTAAATATCTTTCTACAGGTTGAAGATACTGTATATCAAAGCAGTTGTGCTATGCTTCTATAGTGCATTAATGAAGTCAAACTTCTTTTCCAAAAGTACTAAAAGAAATCAGCTTTGTGATTCAGTCTAAGCAGTTAGAATATATGTGGGGAAAGGTAAGACTTTGCCAATTTAGCTTTGTTTCACTCATTCTGTGGCTCCTAAACCTACACATTTTATAAATAAATCTTTTCTCACTGTAGATCTTGTTTACATTGCAGGCAGTCAAACTGAAGCAATACAGCATCAAAAGATGTGAGAAATTCTTCTGCATGTGTCTAAAGTAGAGTGCTATCATTTCACTGTTAAAAGGCCAATAATTTAAAGCAAATTATTTTTTGCTTGTTATTGGCCAAACAGCCATATACATTGAACGTTATTTGTATTTACTTATACACTGGCTGAACATGAGAAAACATACTGTGGTATACATGGTTCATCAGTCAGGGTGTGGCAGAGATTTAGAGGCAAGAATCAGTGAGGCATGAGAAATATGACACTGATTATATGGAAGATTATGATAAGATTTATTGCTCCTGCAGTAGCTAAATATTGCCAATACAATAGACAAGTAGGTCTAAAATGTTTTAATAGAAACAGGTTTAGCTGGAACCACACAGGGTTACAAGCTTTGGTCTTACAGAATGCACAACTGCAAAGCATCAAAGTACCTGTGGAGCTACTTTAGGATTTTATCTCTGTACGTGACTTAGTGCTTTTACTCACTTGGTAAGAATTTGGCTTAAAATATCTATTGGACTAGTGACCAACTTAAATAACGATGTAGACAAACAGCTGTTTTGGAAAGAGCTGCCCTGATGTGAAGCATGATCTCTAGGTACTTACTGTTTCTCAGCTGGAAAGCTGTCAAACCTCAGCTGTTTGGGTACTCCTGTGTAGCTAAGCAGGAGGCAATCACGGGACTGCAGGCAGGATACCTTCAATCACCATTGGCTGTTTTTCACAATGAGCCTGACCGAAACTTCAGATGCTGAGTGAGTGAGTGAGTCTTTGTCATTGTTAGAGATGCGCTGATCTCTATATTTGCGGCAGCTCTTACAAATCATATTGGTAGGAATGTCTGGTAAGGCCTGAATGAGGGAAAGTAGGCCGTGCTGCAGGTTAGACTTGCATTTAGGATTCTCCAGATATTGATCCCAGAGTCCTGGGCAATGGCTAAAACTGTGGTTTCTCTGTCTTCTGAGGGTGATATTGCTGCTGCTGCTCACTCATGCTCAGTCCTCTGAAAACTGGGTGTTCATCAGCTCCAAATTCAGTGCAGAAGAGATTCAGTCTATAGGCTTGGTGTGAGTCTCATGGGGCTCCATTTACATGTTTGCAGTGGAAATGGCTGGGGCAGTCATTTAGCCCATCAATGCTTCAGCCACATCTTCCTGCTGCTTGGCAACTTGTTACTCCCTGGCCTCCAACAGTCAGGGAAGAGAATGTATTCATGGACACTTTAATAAAAAGTCAGGGCTGAAGTACTCCCACAGCATTTACCTTGGACTCCAGCAAGTAGACAGGTTTCATTACCATTTTGATGTGGATGAGATAGTCTTCAGCAATAGGTAAGGGCTGAAGGGGGAAATCAGCATTACCTGGCAACTTGAATTATTTCAGTCTCTAGCATTAGGAATTTCTCACATTACACTTGTAAATCTTCTCTTCCTTATAAGTGCAGCCAGATGTTTCTTTTTCATATCTTCTTGCCTAAGTGTCGTTGGGAGTTTAGAATCTCTAATAACACCCTCAAAATCTCTGTTCATCCTCCTGTCACAGCATGAGGTCTGGGCTTCTGCAGTGCTGGAGCTCAGATGTCCCATCAGAGCTCATGCCAGTCCAGTACCATGCAAGGCCGTTGCTAGAGCACAACACAGGACAAGTCTGGGGGTTTTTTCCACTGAAAAATCTGACCACCTCAGGATTGCTTTGTCCTTCATGTTACCCTGTCCTACATCAACTAAGGGTTGTTTGTCATCTTAATTGCCAGAGATACACAGATATTTAAATTAGATGGCCGAATGCATCTTTAGTCTTAAAGGGCTAAAAATAAGCAATGTGGACTATTATTACTTGTATAATTAAAAAATTTTATCAAGGCAATCAAAGGGTAGTATAGTGACTACTAAATGAAGTTTCAAATGCTACCATACAACAATACTTCTATCACTCTTATCCTATAATTTTAAGAAATGTTTGTAGAGATACATATTATCAACTGTATTGTCAATTTTGTTTCACAAAGATATCCGCAAATCTCATTTTACTGAGAGGACATGATGAGCTATATTCACAGTTTTGACTCTTAGGAACTCTTGACATTAAAGTCTTGTCACCAAACTGCCCCAAAGAAATGAACAGTTTTTCACCAATACCTCAATAATGCATGTCCCTGTTAGGATAGCAAATTAGGAAAGAAGCCACAGCTAATTCTGCATTACTTAAAAATACTGAGCTATAAACTTGGTTAGTTTAAGAATTGTTTTACAACTAACTCATCCTTCTTTGCTGTACAGACAGTAAATTTCAGAAAACAGACCCCTGAATATACCTCCAGCTGCCTGTGTTTGTGTGTGTGTGCCATGTTGTTATATCATCTTATTTACAGTAGGAGTTTTTGGAAGTAACTGGCTATTGTTCCCCATTTGGAAGGGTAAAGTAAAAATAATTGTATTGTTGGTTTTGATTAAATCAAAGAGTGACTAAACTTGATAGAATTTTGGCACAGTAAAAAGTATCACAGAACACTGTTGGAGCTAACAGCCTTATTCAACATAAGCAAGTGGTAACAAAACAGGGATTTTACTGCAGTTTTTATTGACAATGAATTCTTCCTAGTTATTTTCCTCTGGTTCTGATATTGTATGGTTGAAGTGTGCCCTTTTGTCTTTTGAAAGAGTCAACAATAATAAACTGTTGGGTTTCATGGACTTCCAAGCAAAAAAATAAACTATGTTCTTGTGCTTGTCTGCAGTATCCTCTCCCGCAGAAAACCAGGTCTTATTTTATAAATGTTGTTCAAAATACAATGTGTAATTGTTCTGCTGACATTTCCCATGTCACTGACTCTGACAATTAGCAAAAATATTTCATATTCAGCTCTTGTTGAAGCGAGGGAGCAAAGACCTGGAAGCATCTTGCTAACCCCTGTACTGCATGTAATTGATGGTTTGTACTTAATGAAGTGTTACAGTCAGAAGCTACTTTGGATTACACCTGAGACTTTGGACTCTAGTGTGGCAACCTGAAGTAAACCTGTGTAGTCTCTGTAGCACAGATAAAAACTTTGCCCATGTTGCTGTGTTCAGCAAATCCCTGTGACTGTCAGTTCAGTGTGTAACACCGTCAAGAGGTGGTGAATTGATTTGCCTTGGCAAAAAATCATGACAGTTGATAACAGCATTTCATTTAATTTCCTCTACTTTTATTGAAAAGTTCAGCCCACACTAAAATAATCTGCATCAGAGCAAATCAAATATTTCAGTGGCATAAACAGTATCTGATGCCCTGATAATTACAGTACTGGTAAAGTAAAGAAAGAAAGATCTAACTTCTCAAGTACAGATGCTTTAAATATTCCGAGAGCAGATCTTTCTTTTAAGTTATGCTTCTCCAATAAAAAGACCATGAGCTATTGCTTGAAAGAATGGAGATAAGTTCTATAGCTTTATCAGCAGTGATAGCTAAAGGTATCATTTTACTTACACTTCTTAACATATATGGGGGTCATGGAAGCTGGTCCAGTAGACTGGTAGAAGTAAATGTTAACTAAGCCATGTGTTAACTGCTAAAGCTCTGATGCAGGACACTTGCCAGTTATTCTTTCGATGATTGGCATTTTCCTAATTACATGCAAAATGATGTATTAATTGGTTTTGCTATAATCTCAGTGGGATCCCTTATTAATTAATTTATTTATGTGCATACTAAGACATCAACTGCAGTCAAAACAATTTATTATTAGCACAGACTTCCTAATGCTCCTGGGGTTTTGAAGCTTCAAGTTACTAGTTTTATCAGAAAGCATGTTTCACCTCTAGTCCAAGGATATCATATTTAATTAACTTTGCACAAAAAATTTCCAGTAATTCTATGTCTGGAAAAAATGTACACATATGATGTCAACCCCCAAATATTCTGTATGTTAAAGTCAGCAATGGGATCATATTTATTTCAGCTTAAAAAGAAAAAAACAACCCAACTTTGCAAAATCCTGAAGTCTATTTCAGAAAATAGACTTGGATGATAGAGTCACAGAACATTCTGGATTGGGACACATGAGGGTCATCAAGTCCAAATACTGACTCCAAACAGGGCGACCTAAATGTTAAACCAGTGCTGTACAAATGGGTTTTGGAGGCCAAAAGCTTGAGGCCAAAATAATTTCCCTAGAGGCTTGTTTTAGTGCTCACAAAGAAGACATTAAAATAGGATGATCTGAAATTTGACAGGGTGGTAGTCTTGGTATTTAAGACCAGCCTTTTCTGTCTCAATAACAAAATGCCTTAAAAGTTATAAACTGCCTAAACTGCTTCTCAAAAAAATATTAATTTAGAATTAATTTGGAACTAATTACTACATTTAAAGGAAAAATAATCAGATGATAAGTTGTTTTAAGTCTTGACATTTCAGTTTGCATGTAGTGTACTCTTTCAATTCAAACACAGCTGATATTTACCTACTTCAAGGGTAGGTATATGAAAGGCACCTACCTTCTTTCCTTTATCTTTGTAAAACCCTTTATCTTGCTGGTGGCAACCATAACTATGTCACTTTTGCATCACTTGATTACAAAGAGGTTTCCGAATTTACCTCTAAACTTCTAAGCTTTATGATCAGGTTTTGCTATCTGCATTTATTACAAAATTCTTGTTTCTCAAAAATTATTACAAAATGTTAAGCAGTGCAGATATCCTCCAGTCTTGCATCAGAGAAGCAATTTCTGCTATTTAACATTATAGCTTTAATATCTATTTTCGAAAAATAGATGAGGAAAGAGTCTAAGGATTTGTTTGTTTTTTGTTTTTAAAATCAGTTTTCATGGTTTAAATGTGTTTTAACCTACAAAGTTAAATTGGCAGAGCAGAAGTTAGTGATGTGTACTTTTGATCTCATTGTGTACAATCAAGTTTACCCCTGGATATGACAAGATGAGCTGGTATCACTGATGCAGGGAAGGGAGGACCATGATAGCCTGGGATTAGATCAGTTTACATGGATCTGGAAATCTCCTTGCTTGCACTGAGTGCTGGCTCTGCTCATGTGCATGACCTGCTCCTGATCACCTGGCAAGAAAGTACAGACCTCTGTGAGCTTTGTCTGGAGGAATGCAAACTCCACAGCCCATTAAGCTCATACACACTCATGTTCATTTGCATTGCCTGCTAGTTTGGTAGGCTGGCACCCTGACATGACTGGCTGGGTAGCTCATTCATGTGACCTCTACACTTCTGGGCCCAACTAGACACCATCTCCTGATGGAAAGTTTTCTCTGCAGTTGAAAGCACTCTAAATTTAATAGAATCATAAAATCATGGAATGATTTAGGTTGAAAGAGACCTTAAAGATCATCTAGTTTCAAGCCCCTGACATATGCAGGGACACCTTCCAGTAGGCCAGGCTGCTCACCTTCAAAATGTGTCTTACACAGAGCAATAAGCCACTTGCACCCTTGTCTTTTGGAAAGAGGTGAGGATTTGTTCTTTTGAAAAATCTTCACATCAATGGTCTTTACAAAGCTCTCAAAACACTATTTGCCTTGCAAAATCATGTCTGCCCTGCAATGTGGCACCACTGGAAAAAATTTAGCACTGTGTCCCAAGAACGAAAAGAGAAAAAGTAGCACCTAGCTCTTTGTTTATTATTATGTGGGACTGGAAAATTATTTATTTGTGTGACACTCCTGCCTGTGGTTTGGAAAAAGGTACTGAGGTACTGCAGTATGGAGATGATCCCAGGATCAGAATGGAACCTGGTAACAGTCACCTAAAAACCAGTCTCTTTGTCATACAAAGCTCTCTAAGAAGAATCTTCATCTGTCAGATTTCTGGATGATACTTCTGTTTTGGGATGGGAATCTGGTCAGATTTGGGTTTTGTTATAAATACTTTGTTTAACTTTCTCAATAGACATTGAGTCTTTTTCACTCTTATTGAGAATATTGCTTATGTCATGGAGGGATCATTCATGCCTGTGCATTTAAGGATTTTCTCTACCTAATCAGGTCACTAGACAGAATCCATTCCCTTCTTGTTCTGCACTAAGTCTTGCTTATGGCAAGCTGGATGTATGGTTGCTCTGCATTCACAAGAGCGGCCTCTTCCTGTCTGCCCTGTGTACAGGGCAGACTTTAAATTATGATCAGTATTATATTTAGAAAAATGTAAAAACTTGATCCATGCTCTTTTAAAACCGCATAGAAATTTATATAGTATCTTGTAAAACTCTGTGGAGTAGTATGGTGAAGGGCCCTTTGAATTTCATAGCACAAAAGTTTTGTGTTTCACCAGGACATCTGGATGGCTTTCTGTATGTGTGTGTGTGTGGGGTGTCTGTCATACAAAACCCAGCCATTCCAGCTGGTGTTCTGCTTATTGAATGCCTAAGCATGCACAAATAACAAGGCACTGAAAAGGTGACAGGCTTAGGTCACCACACCTTCTAATTTCACAAGTTGGTGTAACTGTTCATGTTGATGTAAATGTTGTGCATGTCTGCAACTTTTACAGATGAAAGCACTCTGTTGTAGTTCCAGCATCAGAATCACTATGTTTTTCATTTCAGAATTGGTAGTTCTGGCCTTTCACACATGAAGAATGCAAAATGGGAGCATTTTAGTGAATGATGTCAGTACCTACCTTGCTGTGCTCCATTTAGATCTTTTGAAATAGGCATTTGTTCATCAGCGATTTCTCTTCTCACAAAAGGTATAAAACTGGCTGCCAAATTCTTCTCCCTCCCACCTTATTGCCTGTCTTTTGTGATGATAACAGCTCTTATTGGGCATTCAGCATCTGGCAAATAACAGGAGCAGAGTGTAAAAAGAGGAATATTTAGTGAGCTACTAAAAGATTGCATAGCACAGAAGTATCTGTGGATTTTCAAGTTTGAGGAGAAGAGGACATAAGGACCATGTTGCTGGCAGTCTGCAGTGTTCAAGGAAACTGGACAGAAGAGTTCAGAGCTAAGGAATGAAGAAGTGTGATGTTGTGGAAAGTGTGAATAGTCTGAGAACATTCTGGAAGGCATATAATGCTCCCCCATCCTTTTCCTCTGAAACTGCTCCCCTGCTTTATGTGGCTTCATCTGATGTGGCACTGAACATCTCTTACTCATGTAAGTTTTGGTAACCACAGATCCTCCTACCCAGAATTTTCACTTAGATAATGCCACATTCTGAGCTGCTGCATCACACTGATTTCTGCCATGCCTTTCCATTTCTCAAGTGTAATCAGGAGAAAACTTGCAATAACACCTCCCTGAGCAGTATGGCACAAAGACCTTGTCCATCTTTTCCTCTCAGAATAGTAGCATTGGGCATTATCAGTAGCATTACCAGGCAGTCTTGGCAAAGGCAGCTTTTAGGGATCCTGGCAGAACTAGTAGTAATAGTAATATGGCTTGGATTCACTAGCAAAGCAGTAGCCTTCTTTCTGCCTCAGTTTACCTTATCTTCAGCATTGTCTATGCATTGTCAGTGTAGAACTGACTCTGTGAGGTCTGACTGGTTCTGTGGGCTCACATGATTGGCCATCCTATCTTTCCATTTCTTTAGAGGAATCTGCAGAAATATCACCCAAATTCAACCATTTGGTAATTATAGGACTGGCATCTTCAGGGTGACAAGCACATCACTGTACTGTACAAGAATCTACACCCAATCCTCACTGAAAATTTACCACTGCCCATCCAAACATCTCACCCAGGAAAGACTCAGACATCCCACTGACACAAGAATCACCTGCTCCTGCCAAATATTGCCCAAATGTTGTTGTTGATTCTGGAAGTGCTCTTGATCCTATTTTTGGAAGGCTAGAAATGACACCAGCTGTATGCAGCAGTGTGGCTGGATACTGTTAGAATGAAATCAATATATATAACATTGTATTTCAGGGAAACAGTAGTAATGTGGCCAAGTGCACATCATCCTTAGGAGATAAGAACCTGCAGAACTGCCACTCAGGGATAATATCCATGTAAGACATGACTGTTAATAAAATTACTGTGGATGCATTATGAAGTAAATAATAGTGAGCTGAGATATTGGTGAATGTTGCATATCTTGCTTGGCTACTGCTGCTAATTAGTAGCTTTTCAAAGGGGAAAAAAAAGTAGTTATAAGGTCTCTCTCTAAAGTAAGAAATGAATGTCATACTGTATTAAATTATTATAAACCATGTCTTTGGTTCACAGGATGTCACATAATCTTGCATTTAGTATTACATCCTGCATTCTGTACTGATTTACTAGAAATAAAAGCAGATAATTGCCTATTGGAAAGTGGCAGATCTAGAAGAGCTAAAACTAGAAGAGCATTATGTATTGAAGGTTCCCAAATGTTTGACAAACCGCACAAGAATTCTTCATTCTCCTATTTCTATTTTTAGCTATCTTGAATAGAAAAGAGCAGCCTTTGCTCACAAAGAGCTTTCTTCAATATTTCTTAATACCACAGACACTTTTTAATGAGGATAAGATGAAAAATAACTCTGTGTGTGTGTGTGTATGTGATGGTGTGTGTGCTGCAGGCTGTGGGGGTGTTTGTTTAAGGGGGATCCCAGGTGCCAGCAGCTGGGGAGACTGGGAATCCAAGGCTGTGTACTCAGTGGAATGTGTTTAAGTCCAGCAACCTGAGGGATTCCCACTGCATATATACATACACATTTCCCACTAGGAGAACTACTTAGAGATGAGCCAGAGAGGGGAACAGGATTCCATGTTGCTCTGTGTGGCTGGCAGTGTGTGTGTCTATCTGTGTTGTCTATGTGTGTGCTCACCTACTGGGTCACATGTACTCCTGTCACTACTGCAGACGTGCTACTGGTCAGCCCTGGGGACATGGAATTGTAGCAGCCTTGCTGCTGTCAGGCTGCTGGGTTTGGTAACTGTGAACACATGCTTTTGCAGCTGAGGACACTTTTCACTGAGCTGCACAACTGCAAAGATCAACCCAAAGCAAGGGTGACCATTTAGGTTGATTCCTCCTATGACTGCTGCCAGCCAAATATTACAGAAACTTCAACACTCAAAATAGTCTGCTTTACTAAAATCTGTCCCTAGAGAAAGTGTTAAGCACTCAGAGTTGGATCCATTAGGATCCATATACTGCAGCCCTATGACTAAACAAACTTCTCTGGTTGTATAGAAGCACGTACATTAGTATGAAGATAACTTAGGAAATAAAACACGAGGTTTGAAAAGTATGGGTTCAGCTCCTCTCAATCAAAATTTCACATGAACTCCAATCTTACTCAAGATTCAGACTGTTAAATCTCATGTGGCTTACACTCCCTGGTTCCTAAATGCTAACTTTAGACATGTTTAAAATCAGTCTTAAAATACTTATAGATGATAAATTTATCTCCAATACGAAATTGTTTTATTGTGAGCCACAGATGTGTCTGTAGTGATGCACACTTTAATGAAACTTAAAGCTCTGGGGAGCTACAGAACTATTATATATATTTATATCCTCCATACAGTAGAGGATTATGAAATGAATTGATGATATCCAAATTTGGATTGACCTCCTAGCATTCTAAAATGTTAAAACTCCCAGCATTCTAAGTCTGCTCAGCCTATTCCTTAATTATTCTGATTGTCCTTTATTGAATGAAAACCACCGACTGACAGTGCACAATGACTCATCTAGGAAAGAGATTACTTGGATTTAGACCATCTTTAACCTGAGGGTGGTGGGACTACCCTCACATCAGGCAGAACAGCCTGATGTGAGACTCAGGACACATCATCTCCAGCTTCAGCAGCCAGAGCAGATTCCCCTTTGAAAAAGTAGAACAAAATTTTATGGAGACAAAGAACAAACAAGAGGCAACCCTAACAGACTGCAAACAAGAAAATTTACCCTGAAAGAAATATATATTAAACTGTGCCATGATCAATCATTTTTATTTTTCTAGGTTTATTTTTATATATTATAGGTATAATAAGTGTATAGGATGAGGATTTTCAAGAAATATTTCTAGGATTTGAATAGAGCATTAAGATTGCACAGACATTATATAATCATTCACTTATATGAAAAGACTCTAAATGTTAGATGGCAAGGATTATGTCATGTGTGTTCTTACAGAATGCTAACTACTGTTAGCAAGAATTGATTTAATAGTGGATCATCTGTTGTTATTTCCCAGAAATAATAATTTTACTCAAGATTTTCCTGTGTTAAGATGCACAACATACAAAAAAAAATCAAGCCCACTGAGTTTGTGATTTTCTTAGATGAAATCCAAGCAGTCTTTCTTTCTTCCTTAAAAGGGTGTTTGCAAACAGGGACTGATATGCTTTTTGGGTAGGTGATTTTTAGATAAACAGTTTGGCAAACATATGGAGTCAGTCTTGCAGCTACAGCAGCACCCATGTTGATTAAGGAAAATGGCAAGTGCCTTGATTTTATTTGAGAAGGAACAAACTGAGGATGGCTGGTAAAATGGTGATGTTTTAACCACTAGGGAGAACACAAAGATTAGAAACAGATACTTACATGTACAGTGGCCTTATGATTATGATTTTTTCATTTTTGTAGGGCAATCCTACAGAAAAAAGGTATTTAATGATTAACTACAGTGCCCAAGCTCAATGCACTAGCATTTTACAATAATTGTATCTGGCTATTTCAAACCAAATTTAAAATAAAATTGTAATGCATTTAATACATTTCTAGACTGTTATTTTATTGAAAACATTCTTTAAAAAATAAGATTTTTCTGCCTTCAAGAAAAAGGAGCTAAATCTCTTCCTGAACAAAAGTATTGTCAGAGGTGGTACAGATTCACTAGGTGGCAGCATAGCTAGCAATTTTCTGAAAAATCTCTCTCATACTCCATGTACGTTTTACGTGTTTTTTTGGCCAAGCTGGATATAAAAACAGACAGAAAAATAGCCTACTAGGAAGCCAATATTAATAAAATTAACTTGTTACAATAAGTCATTATTTCAGAGCGTGTATTAATTTAAGGCTATGCTGTGTATCTGATAAATGACATGCATATATTATGGTGTAGTAAAAATCTAGAATAAAACAGGAAAAAAACAAATTCCTAAAAAGGGTTCAACCATAGCTTTTAGTCAAGTCTACAGCAGATTAACTATGAATTGCAGCTTCAAAACGCTAAAAAGAAAAGAAAATGTAATATGCAGCTGTTAAAAGGTATTAGAAGTAATTTGAATTGGTCCTAAGCAAGGGAGAAATTTAGTAAAAAATTGCAGAGGTATAACCATGGTATAAGCAGTGCCTGTACTCTCCAGAACCAATTGGTATAGGGCAAACAGTGTGGTGCCAAATGGGAGAACAAAGTAAGCAGAGAAAGAAAATTGCCTTTGTGTCTGACCATTTTTCAAGCTATAATGATGCTGTGGACTCAAAACCAAAGTCTCCTGGTTTTGTATGAGACCGAAAATGGATCTTACCAGTTTGCAAGATTCTCTCTGATTTCATGGTTAGATTGTAAATGACAGCTTTTTTCCCTTCTTTTTAGAGGAAAAAATGGCTTAAAACATTCTCAGCAGGGAAAATGAACATCAAAATACATTTTAATCAGACTGAAATAATTCAGTTTTCTCAATTTCAAGGATTCAGATGAACCAATTGATCCTTCTCACCTCTGTACACACCTTACAGTCAACGTTCCTAAAATTGGAATGGATAATGACGATTTACTAAAATATTCTGTAAGGAAGCGCTTTCCTGATACAGATCACCATAATTACCCAATAATTTCAGTTCTGCAATGCGCTCTCAGCCACTTATGCTTAATGTAAGACTGCGGTGCCACTGCTACTGTGAGCTCGTGGTCAAGCCAGCCATGCAGTACTTAGGAAACCTTTTCTTTGTCTAATTTCTTTGTCTATTTTTCTTTGTCTAATTTATGACTGTGAGATTGCTTACTTTGTATCCCAAACTTTAGGACTAATCCCTGCTTCTCCAAAGTACCTTTGCAGTGTAGTTTGAGGCTGTTTCTTGTACCTTTGACAATTTACTTTCTCCTAGGGAAGGGACAAGACTGGTGGATGACAGATAGTGACACAGTCCTGAGCTGAATCCCATTTCTGGTATTTAATCAAAAGGATTGGTTGCCATTCACAAACTGCTTGAGCTGTGCACTTGTGGTTTAGAATCCCAGCATCATCCCCTCATGGAATTACAGTTGTGGTCAATCTGGACTGAAGCTTGCTTTTAGACTGGCAAGCAGAAGACCTATATCTCTGAAATTACATATATGTTGGAGATAGCTGCAGATGTTGATATTCATGATTAAATGGAACCGATTTTGCATTTTTATAGTCCTTGCATATATTTTAGAGAAAAGGAATAACAGAAAAAAAAGTGTATTTAGAAAAACTCAGTAACTTTAATTCAAATTAAGCATAACACAGCCAACTAACTAAAATCATTATTTCTGAGGACGAGTAGAACAAAGATAAAATAAAACACTTAAATATAATTATCTATTTTTAGAAACTGTACATTTATCTATTTTTAGAAACTGTACATATTGGTGTGTAAAATATAAACCTCTGTTTATTTGTTCAAATCAGTTTTCTTGAGGAAAATTGATACTATCTTCAACGTTTCTTTTTCTGAGTTTGGGCTAGAGGACCAGCTATAAAAATGTCAAGCCTTGATGATAATCTCACTGAAGAGCATGAAAATCTAGCTGCTGCTGCTGCTGCATGAAGCATGAAGTTTCTCCAGTTTCTTGGAGTATCTTCAAAGTCATTAGGACTTAGACACAGACCTGCCTTCTGCATCTCACAAGCCATTAGCTGGATCTTTGACTTTGGAGAAGAGAGAGGCAAGGAAACAAGATTCCTCTATCAGTTGTTGTGAAAACAGATAAACCCCACCTTGCAAAAGGTTTGAAAAAAGGAACAGGTCTAAAGCTGTATAAACAATTTGGATTAAGCAACATTAAACACATTCACACCTGCTCTCAGGTTCTGAATCTGTAGCTCTGAAAAACGTCATCCATTCGAAGAAAAGCAAATTTTTTTCTTTCAGTAAACATCTGCTAGGAAATGATAAACTTATTTTTGTGCTCTTAATTTTCCTGTTGCCTTTGCCCATTTATCGCCCTATTATTTGAAATATACATCATCTATTACCACTGGAAAACAGCCACAAATAATATTAAGTTCTTCCCTTCTTTGCCTTCTCTTTTTGGCCTATAAGCTTAGGGTTTTTCAAATAATTCTACATACAATCACTGAGCTTTAAAATACAAACAAACTGGAAATCAGGAACAATCTGCTTCCAAGTATTGAAAGCTGGAAAATGTATTATTCTGTTTTATTGTTAAATGCATGAAACTCTGAATTTCATTGGAAAGCAGTCAAACTCAAAATGTAAATGACAGACGCATCCTTGTTTAAATTACTTACATGATTTAGACACCGATGAAAAACAATCACTGAACAAGAGTATTTGAAGTGAGATTTGATTTTACAAGATATTCAATTACAGGTAAAGTATTGCAGTCTTGATTTGAATCAATCTGTAATTTAAAAGTCCTGAAGATTAGGAAAAACAGAGCAATGAATTCAGACATTCAGATGAGGAAACTATCAGGTGTATCTTTAGAAAACAATGAACAGGGTAGAAAATCAATGAGCCATTTAACCGTATAAACACATGTTAATATTTGATGTATACTTCAAACACAGCATTGTGATCCTGGCAACATGACCCATTTCCAGCAATATTTCTGAAGTCAAGGGAATTGCCTGCATAAATAAATGTCCTTGATCATGGGTAAGGTTCTCTGTTGATATATGCAAAGCTGATGGGATTGTGTGCTGTACTTAAATCTTTGAAAGGTATATTTAAAGGAATGTAGAATTTTCCTGAAGAAGTTTCTGCAAAATCATCAGCGGTATGGAAGGCATTGAACAGTATTTCAATAAGCCTGGCTACCACACAGTAGTACCACCATAGTGAAAGTGGTGTTTGGGCTTTGGAAGAACCTGAGAAAACAATAAGGGCAGAGATAATAGGAGTATGATATTTAAGTTTACAACCCAATGGAAGGGCAAATGGGTGTATTAATAAGGTGGCTGCAGCTGTATTGTTGTAATTGCATTAGATATTGATAAATTTCACTTAGGGAACATGGTGGATCCATGCTGAGCAAATGCAATTAACTTCAATTGGTATAAAAATGTGTGTTTGAGAACAGATCAAGATTAAATTCAATTTATCATCACTGTTTTTTTGTAGTTATTGCAAAGGATAAACCCTGGCTTGCTAACTTGAGATGAAAGGTGTTAATATCTAAGACCAGAAAAGCATCAGACTTATTATGTAATGTGGACAAAATTCAATTATATCCTCCCTCATCTGATAAATCTGCCTGGAATGAGTAAATTTAATTTTGTAAAAGTCATAGCTGTAGAGTCACAGAATAGTTGATGCTTGAAGTGACCTCCAGAGATCATTTGCTCCTTGCTCAAGCAGGGCTACCTGAAGCCATTTGCCCAAGGCAATGGCTTTTGAGCTTCTCCAAGGATGGAAGCTCCACAACCTCCCTGGGCAACCTGTGCCAGTACTCACAGCGAAACAGTGTTTCCTTAAGTCCAGAGGGACTCTACTGGGTTTCACTTTGTGCCCATTGCCTCCTGTCCTGCCACTGAGCACCACTGAGATCAATATATGGCACACTGTCAAGAAGTGATAAAAGCAGTAAGAGACACTGCAATCAATATATATATTTTGTAGTAGCTCTGCATGTTGACACACTCCAGTGAAGTTAGAACATCCTTCCTTTAGAAGAGGACTAAGCTGAATGCTGTAGAGGACCTAAATTCAAATGAATTATCTATGTGGAGACTATGCAAAACAGCAAATGAAGTTTAAATTTATGCCCTACTTTGCCTCACAACAGCCTCTCTATGCACATGTGACTTGAGACTGGATTCTTGGCGACTTACTTTCATGCTATGGAAACAAGATTCCAGATTTCTCCACAGGTCGACAAACTGGAGCCATTTGAATGGAGTCCAATGTTTTAAAAGTATTTCTGAATGTTTTTTTGCTGCAAGGCTTTCCTATTTCCAGAATTCACATATCTGTAGACTTCATAGTCATCGTCACAAGACTAAAGGTAGGTACTTTACCAGTATTTCTAACATCCCCTTTTGACTCATTATGACATGAAAAAGCCATCTGCAAAGAACAGTTTTGTCATTTTCTCTCCTTCTTTTGGTCAGAAACGTGCCATAAGAGCAGGGTCAAATCAGAAAGGCACAGGTGTTAGAGAATAAGTCTGAGGGTTGTGGCACATCAAACTTCCGTTGCCTGTGACATTCATTATTTTTATTCCAGAAAGCTAATTTTCAACCCAAACTACTCTAATTAATAGTATGTGTGAAGAACTTACACTTGGATTAACAGCTCCCACACTTTGATAATGAAAGCTCATTACTCCACATGGTCCTGAACCAGCACTCTTGAACCCTTCCTCTGTCATGAGTCTGCATATGCTAAGGTAGGGAAACAAAGGCTCTGGCAATAAACATGAAAGCATGCTCATGAAATCATACTCTATCATGTTCTTCCATCCATGACAATCTCTGACTCCAGAGGGAAAAACACTGTAGCAGGAAAAAATGTGAGACCTGCCTGGCATTAATTTCAGCTTGTCAAGTGCTTTTAAAGGCATCAACATCACAGATAAATCACAGGATTTTAGCTGAATTAAACTGGTTAGTGGCAAAGTTCAAATAAAAGAAACTTTTAAATGTATTACAAATCAGAAGTATTTTTTCCCCCTAAAGATATGGATTTAAGATTCCCTCTGTAGGAATATTAAATCCTGCTTCAGGTCCCATGGTAAATAAACAGTAGAGTTGAAACACAGCAGATGACTAAATGAAAAATGGAAGCTCTTATGTTTCAGTCAGTCAGTGTACAGACCTGCTATCTAATAGCCCTGGTGAGAACAGGAGTGCTGTGACAATTGGAAACTGTAGCGGGAAATTTACTTAACATAAAAAAAAAGGTAAATATTCACATTGGAATATCACCGGGAGGCCAAGGTTAACATCATTACCTTGTTATCTACATGATGGTTTTCATTAATGAATAAAATGGTACTAAGAATTAGGCAGTACCTTCCTCTGCCATATCCAGGTCACTAATTTCACATTAAAATCAATGGCATTTTGAGAGCAGATGGGTACATAACAAACTGTCTGCTTATGTATAAATAACTGTACCAGAACTGCTCTCCTGAGGAAGACATTATCCAGCTTTGGTCAAGCTGTGAAGAAAAAAGATATTTTCAGAAGAGACAGTAAAATAAACAAACTAGACTCTGACAAAATTTCATGTGCTTCATTTCAGCACAAAGAATGAATTGATATTTTGGAAAACTTCATTAACAGAGGCTCCATCCAGCCTGCTATGTGCTCATCAGCAGATGTGCTGAAACAATTAGCAATATGCTCAGGTAGTCAAATATACCTTTTTGTTCCAGAGCATCTCCTTTAATTTAAATACGATTGGAAAATTGCTTAAGAATATCTTTAAAACATCTTAAAAACTAAGTTCTTCTGTTATCAGGTTATTATGTTTTGACACAATCCCTTTCCATCTTTTGCACTTCAGTGAAGGTATCACTATTTCTCTGAAGAAAATAGTGCTGTACTTAGGATTTTGATATAATAAATCCCGGGAGATGCATGGAAATAATGAATAACCGACTTCCCTTTCTCAAGCTCCTATGTTAATTACCATTTAAACAGATCTCATTTTCACAAATAACCATTCAGTTACAACCCATTCATAAATGAGATTTGAGACAGTATTGTGATAAAACAGGCTGAATGGTAGATTGATATGATTGTCATATAATTATTAATAATGGAAATTTAACACAGTAATGAATGGCTCCACTGTTAATTTTCTTGTTCTCTTAAGCATTTTATGTCAATAATTTACTTGAAATAGGCAGCAGATTACATGTTCATAGCTAAATCATCCCTTACAGTAATTTAGAATCCTTTAAGCAGTACAGAGAACATTAAAAACATAAATAAAAGCCTTCAGTGGTATCTTTGCACAGAGGTTTTCCCTATCCCCCAATTTTTGCTTTTACATTTTAACATAGTAGCTACCTCCAAAGTCTCTTCTAAGACAATTTCCTGACATAAACTATGCTGAGAATCTGCTGTATTCTAGGTTACTGGTTCATAAATAAAAATGTTTTTTACAGGTTTCTAACTCATGTCTACATAAATGACAGACAGCAGAATGCCCTTTTAAACTGGGCTAAAAATTTCAAGAATTTTTTTCTTGGTGGTTTTTTGTTTTGTTCTTGATTTTGTTTTTGTTTGTTTTTTGTAGCTGGGACATATCTTTCAGTTTGATTGCTTCAGCATACAATCCTCTAAAAGCAATGTACCTTCCCGTATGTCTTGCTTGATTCTTGTGGGAACACTTAAATCCCTATGTAGTGCAATATTTCTGAGGAAGGAGGGAAATATGTATTTTTTCAAGCAGTAATTATAATATTTTTGTATGTATGTATTAATAATCCACTATTTATAAGCACAAGTTCCATGCCAGAAAAAACCTCCCAAAATATTTTCTAAGGTGATAGGAAAAAATGTAAGTTATTGCAACAGATTACCATTCATATGTTGATGGGGCATATGACTACAGAAATAGCTCTCATGCAGAACCAAATCAAAAAGGCATGAAGTCACTGTCTTCCTTCCTTCAGGGCTCCACTGTTTCAGAACACCTCCTGAGGAGGACAAGCAGAGTATCTGAAGACCTTACTGCTGGGCTAAACCGCATTCTGAAAACTACTATTTAGTAAGTTTTATTAAATACTCATATTTTAGAAAAACTCTAATAAAAATTAAGACTCCAATCTTATTATTTTTATAGCACAAAGACCCCAAGTCATCACTGAGTCAGTTTAGCAGAACACTTAGAATACTGTCCAAACCCACGGGGTTTTCAGTTGTTTAAACATGTTTATTCATGTTTAAAGTTAAGTATGTCTTGAAATGTTTATTTTATGGTGTCTGCATCTTGAGGAGGCTCAAGCCACACTTCATCAAGAGAAATATTTTGGGTACTGAATTTAAAGGAATTCATATCAACAAAAATTGGGTATTTCCCTTAATTCTACTGTATTTACTTTTAGTTTTACTCTCTTCCCTCAGTTTAATTCAGACTACACTGCTCCCTGAGTCCATACTCTAGCTTCTAACACCACTGAAATGTAAAAACCAGAACCAGGGCAATCCTTCTTCTCCATAAATCTGCCTGAGCATTTAAGCAGTAAACTCTCTGTCCCTGCTGAAATCTTCACCAAATTAAAAAAAAAAAAAAAAAAAAAGTGGTGGCTAAAACCAGATGCTGAGAGAACTGGTGAGAAAAAGAAAATTACAGGGACTAATCTTTTACACAGGGTAAAGTCCTTGAAATATCAAGTAACATAGACTATAGATTTGTGTTTTGTTGGAACCAAAATATTGGATTGGACATAAACACCATTTTCATAATTATCCTCATAGGAAATGTTAATTTCCTGGTGTCATTAAGTAGTCTGCTTTAATTGCCATGTTTGGTTGTCTTTGTTACAGAATTATTCAGCATTTGTCTCTTAGAAATAAGCATAAAAAGTATCAGAACAACAAACTACCATATCTTTTTCATAAAGCTTGGACATGATGACTGATATTTTACAGTGCATTTCCAAGAAGACCTGATGTTTAGGTTTTGTGCACCTTCTCAAACTTTCAAAATAAAAGCCAACTTCTGTCTAGACTCTCAATGGGACTAATTTTTTCGGGAGACTTGCATAATTGCATCACACGGGAAGACTCTCACGACAGAAAGCACCCTCATGCTTTCTTAACAAAGCAAGCTGTTGTTCAGTTCCAGTTTCTATTTTGTCTAGAAACAATAATATTTAGGAACTGCACTGGTAGCAGTTGTAGGTAATTATTTACACATTTTACATAATAAGACTGAACTTATTACATAGATATGGCTTTTTCTCTATGGATGTATGTGACAGAGGAATAATGGATACTTCCCTTAATGATGTATTTTGGTAGGGATATATGTTTTCAAATGAGTCATCTATTCACCTCTCCTAGTGCTTCATAGTTTTCTCCACCCCAATAATAGTGAGAAAAATTTGGGATGGCATGGAATGGCATGAAAACTGAACTCACTATCACCACAACTAAAATGATCACAAATAATTACTATATGACATATAAAATACTTCAATGACACCATTCAAAATTGTGAAACAATTATACTTTCTCCATTACTTAGATTTTCATTCAGAAGAGCAACAGTAATTTTCTCAAAGATGGTTCTGCTTCACTTGCTTCTAACTTCCTCTAAGCTCCCAGTGGAATTTTATCTGGAGATAGTATGACTGATGCTCATGACAGCACTTGCATGGGAAGCTTCTTATGAAATTAGTAAGTTAAGTCACATAATATGTTGCTTTTTGTTATCTTCCCAGAAATAAATGATGAAAAGATGGCAATCCTGTAAGCCATCTTCTATTTTGCTGGCACTATTTCTGGCATTTCAAATGCAGAGAAAATCCTTATGCCAACAAAGGAATACTCTACCGGCTGTCCCAGCATCCCACCTTCTTGCCTTGACTTGAAAGCTCAAACAGATGAGCTGTGTTTTTTGATTCAGTATCAGGAAACCTTACATGCAGGGAAGAAAAAGTGTCTGTATATTTTTTCTTTAAAAAATTATTCCACTAGTACTTTATTTATCAAGTGCTTCTGCTATGATGGACATAAAAGCTGCATGTTACTTTTCAACTTTCTTTCAAGATGATGCTGCTTTTCAAGGATGCCAACTAGAGAAAGTCTCCCAGATAGAGGCCAATCTTAAGCTTCATGGACTTTAACAATAAACTGACAAGAAAGAAACAACTTTTGTGGGAAAAAAAAAATTCCTCACTATCCTATGCATTAGAGTTCCACTTCACAGGTATTTTACCTCCTTTATTATGTGTATAGTTCAGAGCCTGTTTACTTACATGTGCTTAATAAATAATGGTTCTATTTCTGTGATTTTTATTAGATGCCAACACTGTGCATTCCAACATATCCAGGTATTCATAAAATATAATAATACATTCTTCAGATGAACATTTCAAATAAAGCCAAAAGAAATTTTTGTTATGCCAGTGGAACATGTTTAAGAAAATCTGATTTCTTTAACCACTTCAAGACAGATTAAAACCCACTCAATTCAAGCACTTTTTTAATAATTCAGCTGTTAATAAGAGAATAGATATTCCAGAAAACTCCTTTTTATATACAAAAAAGGCATATATACTCTCAATGCTAGCATGGAGAAAACCTTGAGTTTCTACTTAAAGAAATTACCAACATGATTTCCAAAGCTTTATTTTTTATAGATATTGGCTTTCATCATACTTGGAGTGCTGAGTTTCTATCCTTTTTAAAAAAGTTAGACTGTTGGAAAGTATGAAATGATTAAGTTAAATCAGCATTTTAAGTGCTGTTGACAGCTCACAAATCATTTGGAAGCAGACATTTCTGTCTGTATTCTCACTAGTTTCAGAAACTGGTTGAGGTAAAGCTCAAGCCAATAAATGGCAAATTACATAGTATTGCATGCTGTGTAGCTATTGTTAAGATAAATAGTGACACATGCCAAGATTCTCTGTATGATTCTGTCATTTTCTTGGCCCTGTGTTTCTTGGCTTTCTTTGCTGTTAACAAATATCTGCACCATACTTCTGCTAAACACGATCTCACTGATTTTCCTCGGTGGCATACAGCTGCAAATGGAGGAGATGCTATCTGCCCAGAAAAGCTTCCAGCTGAGTAAAGACACTGCATTAACAGACAAGAACCAGGAACTGAACGGGTCAGCTTGAGAATCAGTGGCATCAGCATTGCAGCAGCCGAGTCATTTTCGAGATTTTTCTAGGCAATATAAAATGAGTTTCACACTGGTGTTACACGGACACCACTGAAGTAGCTCTGCTAGTATTGATGATGAACTCCTGGTAGGCCTAGTGGCACTAGAGAAAAAAAAACCTGTTAACCATCTTGTTGTTTGGTAATAGACACTGACCTAAAGGGCAAGGAGCTATACCTGTCAGTATAGCATATACAAGCCAGTATATAGCAGGTATATGGCCAGTATAGCATAAGATAAGAAAAAGCAGTAAGGACACCTCTTCTAGACTTCTCATGGTGAGGAAAGGTGGGTTTTGTTTAAAGACAGACAGTGGGATTATTCAGATCATTTATGACTGAATTTTGGTTACTAGCTTGTATGTCCTGAGTACATGGAACAGGCTTGATATTTAATACTTAAGAAACTATTTCAGTCTTTGATTGGTAAGCATTTTCTCATGTACAGATTAAAGAACTTAGATTTTGTACTTTTAGAGGCAGAAATCAGTCATTAAGGCAGAGTTGTATTTGCAGTTGTTTATTATTTATTGACTAACAAATAATTTATTATCACAAATAAATTCTTGACACTCATTCACTGCTTATAAAGACTATATTCTTGTCAATTATACTGTAAAAAAATTGAGTCTGAACAAATCTATTAGAAAAATTATGGTTTGAAGATTTCTTTTATGTCTTAATAAGAATTAAAGAAATAACAGATGTAGACTTTCTTTTCATATATAATATGGAAAAAAAGGTATGTAAGATAACAGTATCACAGTACAATCCACAGTAAGTCTCAGCAAAAATAAAATCTTATGATGTCATTTATTCTCACTATAATGGTCTGGATGTGACCACAGCTCTTTACCTCTAGTGGGGATCCTTTCAATCTTCAGTTTCATACGTGTTCCCAATTCAGGATATTTCACATTTACCTTATTATTACACAGGACAGTCAAGTATCACAATTTCTTACAAAATTCAAAGTAGAAATGGATCTGGATCTTAGAAAAATATCCTGTCTCAAGCTAAAAGAATGCCAGCTTTCTCTTTAATTGGATTAAATTTATGGGAGACACACAGTTTAATCCACCCACTGCCTTGCTTATTACCATAAATGAATGGCTTTTCATAGCATGAACATAAAAGGTGTAGGTTGGAAGGGAAATTAGTATAATACTGTTGACATCCCAACTTTCAAATAAAAATATTCCATGCCTTTCAAAGGAAGAATCTCACTCATGAGGCTAAAATTACTGATTCTTGCTATAATCTCAGAAGTAACCACTTTCATAATTAATGTATTAAAATGTTTGTTTTACCGAGTGTTAGCAATATCAGTGTTGACATTTAATGCCTGAAATGTTGGTCTTAACATTGTTTGACTCTCCAGGGATGTGCAGACCTCTGAGATCTGAAGAGCCTCGAGGCCTTATTTTCTTCTTTCCTTTCTACTGTAGATCAGGTGAAAATTCCTTAAATCAATAGCTTTAAGGTCAGTATAAAACTGCTGTATTTAGGATAAGGAGCAGACACTACCCATCTTTAAGAATGCGTTGGTAGAATTTTAGAAGGCTCCAGGCAACACAGGCAAGTAGCAAATCTGAACTTCACCTGCTTGCAAAACAAATCTTCCAAATGTCCGTCACTAGGGTGGGCAGCTCTTGTACTATAATCCACAGAAATCTCCCACAAAATGTGTTGCTCACACTAATATAAATGATTACATATTACTACAATTATTACATTTTTCTACATATAACTTATGGATCATGTAAAAACCCAACAATTATGTGGCTCACTGTCAGTGAGTTTTGCACATACAGCAAATGCAAGGAGAAGTCTATCCTAGAGATGCTTCTCACCTAGTAATAGTACTGAGATTACTCCTCCAACCTATTCACTCTGTCCCCAAAAACCACATTCTGTCACTTGACATGGGCTTTTTTTAGGATGGGTAGTGCTTGAGACCGTAAATTTTCTGAGGATTTATGAGGATGGTTTCTTCATTGCAGCTAGTGTGGGGCTAGCTGTTGGGAATTGTGCTGTTGATAAAATGGGGATGCATTAATTATTGCCAAGCAGTACTTATCTAAGAGCCAAGACCTTTTCTGCTTCTCACTCCAATCCACCAGTGGGGAGGTTGGGGGTGCACAAGGAGTTGGGAGGGGATTGGATAGCTGGGGTAGCTGACCCCAACTGATCACATGGATATTCCATAGCGTATGATATCATGCTCTGCATACAGAGCTGGAGGAAAGAGGAAGAGGGGCATGTTTGGATGCCATTTGTCTTTCCAAGTCACTGCTATGTGTGATGGAGCCCTGCTCTCCTGGAGATGGCTGAACACTTGCCTGCCCATGAGAAGTGGTAAATTAATTCCTTGTTTTGCTTCACTTGCATACGTGGCTTTTGCTTTAACTATTAAATGTCTTTATCTCAGCCCATGAGTTTTCTCACTTTTGCTCTTCTGATTCTCTCTGCCATCCCACCAGGGGAGAGCAAGTGAGTGGCTGTGTTGTGTTTAGTTGCCAGCTGGGGTTAAACCACAACAAGAAGAAAGGTACGGTGATACTCTACCAAGTCCACTGTTGGAGGGAAAAGAAAGGTCAGCAGCAAGAACCAAAGAATTTTTCTGCCTTTTATATTTAAAAGCCCTTCCAGAGACAGTACAAGAGCAGTGGTGAAACCAGCAGTGGTTCATGTTACATCCCTGGTCAACATTTCACCATCTACTAACAGCACAGGAGTGTGACGTTTCCATATCTATTCCATATTGACATTTTCCATAAATTCTAAAGAAAAATTTTGGTTTTTTACTAGTAGAGATATTACATCTACTTGGGATTTGGTGGGCATGTATCATCCTTTCATTCATTGCCTCTGTGATACACAGCTGGGTCTTTCAAAATTTGACATCTCTGAAGTACACAACTGCCTGCATACCTGTCCTCTCAGCAGTTGACATGACATACATCTTACATCACACACAAACCAAATTACAGATCCAGCAACAGTTGAACGGACAGATCGAAATCTGACACTCGAAAGTGATTCTTCACTTGTTGAAACAGAACATGCCAAACAGATGAAATGCAATGTTTTAAACTTCTGAGGAGTAGGACCCGTCTCTTTGCTAGTCTGGAATCGCTGGCATGTGTGTCTCCTTGCTACAATAAGGCGGCAATGGAGAATGTATTTAATGCAGAAGCCACTGCAACCACCAGGATTATAATCTTTATAAAGCATACACTGAGAACTGACAACACACTGTACAACCACAAAGCAATTGTAGTCACTTATGATTGGAGGTATTATTGCAGGATGGATGGCAGTTCCTAAGTCACTGTCTTGAGCAAAGCACTTCCCGAGAAAAAATTAGATATGATTATACCAAGTTCAGTATTTTTATTTTTTTGGGAGATGCATTAGGTAGAATTGTGGTAAACTGAATAAAAGGAAACAGCAACACTTAAGTCCAATTAACTTTAAAAAATGAAATAAAACCTGCTATCAATGCAAACCAAATACAGAGTTGTTTTTATTTTCCCCCCCAAAAGACATGTTTGACTTATAAATGTGGAACTCCCATGCAGGCTGGAGTCCTCCCTCTCCCAAGCGCTTCTGCTGGATTACCTCACCCGACTGGAAGGTGCGAGCACCCGGCAGATCACCTTTGCAGTCCCTGGCTGTACACGAGGGGTGGGCGGGCGGCCTCAAAAGAAACTCCCCAAAATAAGCGTAAAAATGAAAAGCTGAATCATAAAATGTAATTGCATCCGAGGTAAAGAGCCCCCACATTGCGGTGAATCACTCTGCGCTCCCACGGCTTCCGTCCGGCTCTCACATGGGGTCAGGAAGGCGAGCACCCGGCCCCACAACCGGAGGGGCCTCGCTCCCCTCTGCACCGTCAGGAAAGACCGACCCCCGCCAGGAAAGGCCGATTCCCACTCCAGACGCGCCCGCGACACCGT
>VXBC01005897.1:0-120483 GCA_013399945.1 Ploceus nigricollis | reverse complement strand
ACCTCCCCACAGGTAAGCGGCGAGGCGAGTAGGGGTGAGTCTGGTTGGGGTCTACCCCTCGCCCCCGAACTTCAATCCGCCCGCAGCCGTCACCTCTCCTCGGGAGTGGAGGGGCTGCGCCCTGCGCGTTCCTGCCGGCGGTGGCTGGGGGCACAGGGAGACGCACCCCTGCCCCTGCCCGGCGAGGGGCAGCACGGGTGGGTGGGTGGCTTTTTCCCTGCCAGAAATGGACTTTCTGCCTCCCGAACGGAGCAGGCTGGCGTGCCGGCGGCTGCCGCGCTCCGCGCAGCTGCTACACACCCTCTTTTGTCTGCGCTTGGTCCGAAATACTTTAGTGCTGCCGTCGCCTGCCCCACCGGTCGGGATCCCGGCTCGGCTCTGCCCTGCCGGGGGCTGCCCCGGGCTGCGCCCCCCGTGCCGCTCCCCACCCGGCGAGTTGCCCCATTGCCTTTATTTTCACGGGAGCTGGGCTTTCCTTAACCTTTGTTTGCGGGGAAAATGGTGGTGTGCTGGTTATCTGAAAGGATGAGAGACAGATGGGGATGACAAGGGGGTTGCCTTATTCCCTTGCGTGCGAATGTAACTCAGTGCTAAATAAATCGCTCACCGGGTAGGCATAATCTTACTGGTAAGGCAGACTTTGAAACAAAAGTACTGCGAACAGCTCGGGTGCATGGCAGATACTCCTGATATCCTACTAACATAAACATTGTTAGTGTTTGCGCTTGAATTCAGTACATGTGCAGCTGTTGTGCCGATGTGGAATTGCAGTAGCTGTATCTACTTGACACTTAATAGTCTTTTGTATGCAGTAGTTAAGAAAAATAATAAGGGTTTTATTGTTCAAAGACAAAAGTACCCAGACAAAAGTATTCCTTTAGTGTAGCGTTCTGTGAAACGTGAACTACAAAATAACTTGTAGCAATGTAGTGGACTTGCACTTCATAATGCTCTTAGGACGTGAAGACTATATTGCTCAATAAAATTCTGTCAGCAAAGGTTTCTCTGGCTTATCTTGATGCTAGATCAATACACTAGCAACTATTCTGTTATTTTTCTCTAAGTAGATGGTGTATACAATCTATGTGATGGAAACCAAGTGTCCGGATAGGAAGAAGCAGTGCTTTTTTTTTTTTTTATTTTCCCCTTCCTTTTAGTAGTTTTGGTGCTGCTTTGTAGAAAATGTGAAAAATACTCCAACATTTAAACCAGAAAATTGTATTTCCACTGTATGTAGCTGAAGTTCCTTAATGGTGAAGCTAAAGGGTCAGTCAAGTTTGGGATGGTTTAGTATACTTTTGTTGCCAGGAAATGTACTTCTAGCTAAATACCTGTTAGAAGATAATTGTAAGATAATTTTTAGTAATTCAAAACATGAGTTGCAATTAGGTGTTTTGTCCTGAAAATAGAAAAACCCACTCATGGATAAAGATATGAGGTACTTAACTAGTAATTTGGGAAATAAAATCATATATAATTTATATTTTGTTGGCATAGAAACATTTTATTTGTTGCTCCTTGGTTGGATTGCAGCAATGATCCAAATGAAAATTGGACTACTGATGCAATCATTCAGCACATTAGAATTATTTTATTCTATGTACAGAAATGATTTTGCTCAATATAACCTCACTGGAGTTCATTTTTATTGAAGCTTTGTAATCAGATTATAAAGAGTGGGCTGTTGGAATCTAATCCTGTGAAGTATGGACTAAGCAAGCCCTGCTCTGACAAAGGACTGAAAAGTTTGCTCACTCTCAAGCAGGTATGCAATTTCAACTTCATCCCTAATGATCACCCAAGGTCTGAGTTCATTGCACATGGCAGTAGGTCCTGGTAACTTCAGTGAAGCTCTTCATTATCTTAACTGCACTGCTGGACCTTTCCTGGACCAAGCCCTCTCTCAGTGTGTTCTGCCTCTGCTTCCCTGAATGCTGGATCTATGACACAAAATACCTGTGCTGTGTGCAGGTGCTCACCTCAGCCACATCTCATGGATTGTATATTCTGTGCTGGCCATCACCTCTTGGGGCGAAAGGGGAAAATGCAAAGCGAAAATTGGTTAAGGAGTGAAGTACATCAATGCAACAGCAGGAGGAGACTGCTACTTTTTGAGTTTTGTTCAGTAGATTTTAGGAGCGAGAAATCTGAAATGCTGAAAAATCAGTGAAAACTCCCACTAAAATTACTGAAACCAGACAAAGTTATGATATAAAATGTATGAAACCTGTTGCTGTGAATAGTTACCCATTTTTTAAAATTAACAGTAGAATCCTCTCAGTCTTGTCTGTAATAGTGGTAGAGATTGTAGTAGAAGGGGAACTTTGTGTCCTAGCTGGTGATGATTTTGTGCCACTGTGCTTTATAAATAGATCTGTTACTTGTAATCTGTATGTTTGATCTCATGATACTGGAACAAAGGGGCAGTTGCAAATAATTTTCTGGTTGCAAGATAGGAGAGTAATGTAGGAAGACGTGAAACATAAAGGCATAGGTGTCTTATGCCAGTTTAGACATCTTAAGGTGTTTCAGACCTCTGTATGAGGCTGGTAAACAGAGTCTAAGGAGAAGACTTCTGGAAAGGCAGCTGAAAACCAGGTAGAATGCTATTGTTTGTACTACAGTTCTATGTAAAAGCCTTCAAGAAGACCAATTTATTTTCTGAAACCTTGTTAAAAATTCTGATGCTGCATTATGATGGATACGGGAAGAAATCCCTTACTCTCAGGATTTAGGGAGGTCCATTCTCGGGTACCTATTTATTAGCAGAATCTTTGTATTGCTTCCTGTGCTTCTGATTGCCTTTGAGTAACTCCAAGGTACTGATAAATAGTTGAGGAGTAAAAAATCTTTTTAGAGAAGTTGCATATGGTCTCCAAGCCTACTGGAAGTAAACGGAAATTGCAAGTAATGCTTGAGTTCGTGCTCTAGTTTTAGTTAGCACATTAGCTGTACAACAAAAACGCTGTATAGAAAAGTTTCTGGCTTTCTTCTTTACTGGGTAACACATAAGAACCTACTTACCCAGAGATTGTGTGGGTTAAGTGGACTGTTGATTGCATGGAAGGGTGAAATGCTGACAACATAATTGAATTAAAGTACTGAGCAGATGTTTTACACTGCTGTTGCTCTGCTCACTAGTTTTACTAGCTCCTAAGTGTCCACTGTTTGTGGAGTGTGAGAATAAGCACTGTTCTAAACTTTCATGCTGAGGCTTCAGTCTGTCTCTAAAGCAAGATGTTGTTACTCTATTCCATCATTAACTATTTTCACATCAGACAATTCAGTACAAGGTGCATATACATACGTAGTTGCTCTTCAAATAGGTGAATCTTGCCAGAGGGAACCCAAGTGACCTGATAACAGGACTTAGTACTGAAATGCTGACATTATATTGATCTCTTAGTGTAAATGAAGTTACATTTTCTTTCCTGAACTTTCTTACATGATCAGTGATTTTAAACTACGTGATTCATAGATGCCTTTTAAAAATCAAGTTTTTCTTTTTTTGCACAGCTAGCCAAATGGGATGGATAACCTGTAGTACAGAGCTACTTGAAGCCTTTTATCTGCAGCAGGAGCAGAACATGCTTGTGGTGGTTTTAAAGTGATTCTATGTCCAGAAGACCTGAGAAAGAAGGATGTTTATCCTCAGTCATTTCCTATATCCATTAGTGTTTCTAGTTGGGGAAAGTTATTATTCATTTTTCTGCATGTTTTAGTACCTAAAAAAGTGTGACAGGGTGGTGCAAAGCCACCTAACCAAAAGTAGGCATCTGAGGAGCATTGCAAATGAGATGAAATGATACAGCATAGATTTTCAGGAAAAAGAAACTTGTGGAAAATAAAGCAATAGACTACCTTTTTGTGTATAAAGATTCTGAAAGGTCTTATGGGAAATGTAAATAGTTTTCACTTTACTCTCTTGTCTGTCTATATCCACGTCTTATTTTTTTATATACCACTGGAATTATTCCTTCTCTTGGAAGTGTGACCATTTTCCTCCAATTGAAATAAGTAGAAATAAAGGAGATATTTCTCTAAACTGTCTTTTAATTTTTCCTCACTAAGCTGAATGATGAAGCTCTTACTGAATCAGGAAAAATAAGATTTTGTCACTTTAATGAAGAATGCTTCAGATACACTCAACAATAATCTCAAGAGATGTAAAATATAGCATAGGTTACTTTTCATAGGAACTAATTTAAAGACAAAGAAGCAAAGAGGGAAAATCCCCTTTTATATGAATTTGTTTTTTCTAGTTGCTGTTTCAAGATACAGTTGGGCTGAGCATCCCAGTGTTGTGGTTTTAAAACCCATTGATAAAAAGTGCTGAAATTTGAGTCAGTTGAAACTACATTTATGCTGGCTGTGAAATGGGAAAGACATTTTTGACAAAGCATTGATACAGTTGGATGCTAATAGGCTACCAGTTCTGACAATTGGTTAGTTTCACTAAATTCTTTAAGTAGTAGTTTATTCTTTGATACCTGTAAATCTGTAGCATTAGCTCAGAGAGTGAATGTGATATCAAACCAAGTTTTTTTTAGAGCTTTTCAATAGTAGTCATATTTCTTTTTTCTAATAAAAAGGAAATTACAAAAGTAATTTTCTGTCAGTTTAAACCACCATAAAAGCACATTAATTGGAAGTCTGTTATAAATGTCACTTAGTATGTTTAATTTGGTGTCATAGTGGTAACAGTAATGTAGGGGTTTTTTCACATTCTCCATCTGAATAAATCTCTCTGCTTATCTGTAATCAGTTGCACATTGTTGAAGAATGTTTGTATCTAGTTAATTTTATCACTTCCATTTTGCTATGTATTAAATGAGGAAAAAGTGCTATTATTTGTCCATCCATCTAGTGTAAAATTATTGCTCAGGATACTGGTATTTTTTTTCCTTTCGGTAATTCAAAGTAACAAAGTCATATCACATCATATGTGATGTACATGTGAGATGTGCAACTTTATTCCTTCCTAAAGAGGGATGAAAGCAGCCTTGTGTGTTGGGGTAGCATTTTACTGCAACAAACAAACTTTCCCAAGGGCTGTTCCTTGGAGCACACAGGGTGTACATAACAGCTGCTCTAGCTACTGTCTTTTGCATGATCTTGTGCTAGACAGACTTGATGCATAAGGTGTGAGGCAGCCCTCTGCTTGGAAAAAGGGATGTGCTCTGCAAGTGTGCTTTCTTGACATGGATGTCATGATGGGGTCACCTGAATCAACCTGATACAGTTTGAGATTTGGCAGAGGTATGCTTCTTGCTATAAATTACTGTGTATTTAACAGTTGGCTTGTTTCACCTGATGTGTGACTTATTATTTTTGTAGGAAAAAGTTAGATGACAGAAAACAGACCAAAAAAAAAAAAAAACCACCCCAAGAAAGAAAGCGGGATAGGGAGAAGGGAAGGGAGAGCAAAGAGCAAAACACAAAATGGAAACATTGAAGATAGAAAAAAATATGAAGGCAGAAAAAGGATGAGATATAGTAAATTGCATTTCTAAAGAGAAACTGTGCCACATCCAGTGTTATAAATGGAAAGAAACTCGAATAATGGAGATAAGAATAAAAGTAATAATAAAAGATGTGGTGGTATTTCTTTTTTGAAGCATCTCATGGAAAATCAGACTGGAAAATGGAGAGATTAATTCTTGTCTCACTGAGTTGCATTTTAAATGAACTGTCTTTGTTGTGTAGTAAGTAAAATGTTCTGCAAAAATAATGTAAAACACTTCCAGAAGATACACTGTAAGTAAATCAGTGCAGACAGACATAAGAAAGGAAAGAGAGCTAAGAAGGATAGTTTGTTTACAGAGATAGAAATTGCATTTTGAAGAACTTGAAAGTTAGGTGAACTGTTGTTTTCATTTTCGAGCAGACTAATAATCTAAACCCAAAAGTTATCACCGTGTTGATCTATGTAATTTGTCATTGTCTCACAGAAGACCAGTGAGCGCAATAAGCACAATGAGAACATCCTTCAAACACTGGATAATTAACTGGTATTTATTGTGAATACTTAGCTACCCTACTTGCACAGATTTTTCTTTCTGATATGTTTTTGCTATATCTGTGTAAAGAAACTAATTAAACCAAGACATGTTTTATGGCCATGAAGTCAGCCAGAGTGGTCTGGCTCTGTGTGGGTGTTAAACCGTCTTTCAGATGGTCATATCCAAATTGACTGTTTAGAAAGAGCTTCTGGACTGAACCAGCTAAGTGCCTGAGAGTGTGCTAGCTGACCTTGACCACAAATGTCCCTGGCATCCTTGTGGTAGTGTGAAAGAGACATGGTGGGTCCCACCACCTGAGCCCGTGCCTAGGCGTGCCAGCCAGTACTGAGCACGAGATCCATGACTTTTTAGAATGTTTTTCCATCTCAGCCAAAACTATCTTACTACAATGATCCTAATATACACAGATTTTAAATAGAAGTAGTGTGTTGAAAGCTATATTTGGAAGACATTGTCTGCTTTAATTATGTTGAAAGAAATCTGATGTCAGTTTGCTATCACACTAGTAACTTCAGTAATATGGAAAATGGAATTTGGAACATTGCTTGGATGCACAGAATTTGTGGACGTGGTGGAACAACATACTGGGATGCCAAGAGAGTGGCCACCTTGTGGCAGAGAAGGCCAACAGAATCCTGGGCTGCATTACGAAGAGCACTGTCAGCAGGACAAGGGAGGGGATCGTGCTCCTCTACTCAGCTCTGGTGAGGCCTAGTGGGGAGTTTTGGGCTCCTCAGTACAGGAGAGACGTGGAGTCCCTGGAGCAGGTCCGGCGGAGGGCTGTGAGGATGACTGCGGGACTGGAACATCTCTCTTATGAAGAAAGGCTGAGGGGGCTGGGTCTGTTCGGCCTTGAGAAGAGATGACTGGGAGGGGACTTCATCAATGTGTGTAAATATCTAAAGGGTGGTGCCAAGAGGATGGAAGCAGGCTCTTGCTTGGTGGTGCAAACCGCTAGGATGAGAGGCAATAGACAGAAACTGATGCACAGGAAGTTCCAGCTGAATATGAGAAAGAATTTCTTTACTGTGCAGTGACTGGGCTGGAACGGATTGCCCAGAGAGGGTGTGGAGTCTCCCTCACTAGAGATACTGAAGAACTGTCTGGACACAATCCTACGCCATGTTCTCCTGCTTGAGAAAGGAGGTTGGACCAGATGACCTACTGTGGGCACTTCCAAGTTGACTGATACTGTGACCATACTCCCAAATGGATTGCAAGAGATTTGCCAAACAAGCACAAAACTTACACACAAAATAAACGTCTAGCTGACAGTTTCTTAGTCACATTTATTTGCCTGGTAATAATAACGTGTACAAAAATGGCTAGCAGATATTAATAAACATCCAGAGGCCTAACAGACTCTTCTTGGGAAGTCCTGTCTTGCCTATTAATACAGTTGATAGACTTTAGAGCAGTAGAATCACTTTGCATTAATTCAGTGCCAAAGTGCTTTCCCCAAACCCTTCCTATGACCCCTACAAAGTATTTGCTTTGCTCTTTGCCAGGAAGACATTTCTTCTCAAATTACTTTCCAGACGCCTATTCTGAATTTATTGCCATTCTTTTGCTAATTCAATATTGTTCTCCTAGGACGTGGCCTCATTAACTGGTGCCCATGGTGGATTATCTGCATACATTGCTGGAACATAGTTCAGTAGACTATATTATATTAGAAAGACATGAGTCCAAGCCAAGCCTGCAACCAGTATGCATACCAATTAAATTACACACAGAAGCGTTTACTGATTAAGGACAAGTAATGCTGTGTTTTGCAGAATGCCAGTTTGTAATTTTTTATTGTCATACAGGCTGTACAGTTGAAATGGTAATGAAAAGTTACAGCTGAGATCATAGTTCTTTTTTATTTAAGTTCTTAATCTTGTGAACTTTTAAATTCAGTTAGATTAATGTTTGGTTGATTGGTTTTTCCCTGTGAAATTCGGAGATTATGACTAGATGGCATTACATATATTATAGAATTCTGTAAAAAATGTACGATTATCACAGAATCAGATTTAGACTACGAGAGGCTAGGCCCAGATGAAGTAGTATAGCTTTCTATTAATGTTTTGTTGTGCAGCTTTTATAGCATGCTATGTGATTATAGGTTAGGAAAAAATTCTCCACTGAAAGGGCTGTCAAGCATTGTAGCAGGCTGCCAGGGGAAGTGGTTGAGTCACCATCCCTGGAGGTACTTAAAAAGCATGTCGATGTGGCATGTAGAAACATGGTCTAGTGGTGGACTTGGAAATCAGCACTAACGTAACTGCTGGACTCATGATCTCTGCGGTCTTCTGCAATCTAAATGATTCTATGACTTCATGACATGTGACCATCGTGGTTTTTCCTACTTTCTCCAAAGAATTTTGAGAGTACCTAATCTTTGCTTTTACAACCATTTTTATCAGTGTGCATGACACCAAGTATTTACCCTATGTTCATGAAGGCAAACTCCAAAGGAAGAATGTGGAGCCGAAAGTAGTCTGTGTGAGCCTTGATCTCTGCAGTCCTTCCTTCCAGAGATTCGACCTAGACTCAGGGAACACTCTATATCTCTTTTATAGAATATTCTGATTGTTACTAATATAACAATGTAACTAATATTCTAATACAGAATATTCTAATTGTTACTAGGCAAAATTTGATTCTGAGTAAGGTGTGTCATCTTTGTTTTCAGGTTTGTGCTTAGGAGGTAATTTTCAACTGAGAATATTGAGTGCTTGGGAAATGGGCCTAACACACTGCTTAAAACTCCTTAAAAAGACAAGATCAGCATCACCCTCCCGTTAAATATGGCTTTGTTAATCCTTGTGACTGAAGAGATGGGCTTCAGAATTCAATTTGGAGCTTTTTTTCCTAATCTAGCTATTCTCACAGTTGAAGAAGCATTTACTGGGGAAATGGGGAGGAAAAAGAAAAAGGAAAATACAAAAGGTCTGCTACAGCAGACTGACTTCAGATGGGAAAAGTGAGAGTGTGTGGTTAAACTAGTCTGAAATTCAGAAGGCCCTTGGAGAGGGTGCTGATGTTATGGAAATTTGGATTGGAAGACTTTTCTGATGAGTCATGTGCTCTGAAATTAGTTGAGAATGTTGCCCTTCCAACAGTAAGATTTGGGAATACCCGTATTTCCAAAGCTATGTGGCTGAAAGTCTTCTAGAACTCATAGGCTATGGCTTCTGAGGTTAGACCTGAAGCTTGGAGGTCTGGGTAATGTTTATTATGTGGGTTCTTTGATTGCTTTATATTAGTAGTCTTCTTGTTGTGCTTAGTCACCTACATTTGATTCAGTTACAGGCATTCGGTAGCTGTGTGCTGCAGCAGAAAACTCACACAAACTGACACAGTTTATTATACTTTGGTAAAAAATTGTAGATGAACAACTGTAGGTAAATTTTCATTCCTTGACTATTGCAGGACTGTGAATATAATGGTATTAGAAAGGCAGGATGTAGATAGATGGGTAGGTCAGTAGTACAGCAACAACCACAAACATCAATTATTCTATAGCAACAAGACTATAATTTTTGCAAATAATATACTTAGTCAAGTAGTAGGGAGGCTCTTATCTGAGTGACTGGAAGAAGTAGGTCTTACGTAGTGTGGCTAGAAGTATGTGTGGCATTAATATCATAACACTGCTTTCCTTCATATCTTTCAGTAAATCCACAAGGAACGATGAGGCCAGGTGTTTGCATTTGCCAAGGTTAGCAATTTAGAAGAGAAAAAACATGGTAGGAATAACGCTTAGGTCATCAGCAGTGACAGCAGAGGCTTTGTCTGAGCAGTTAAAGGGCCTTAGAAAGGGGTCTGATCTGTTGTGCCTGCTCTTCTCCAGAGGTTTGTAGCTTTAGAACTCTTTGCAAACACTCAGCTTAAAAGGTTCTCTTCAATAACTGCATTGCTCTGAAAGATTGTCCTTAGCATGGTCATATATGGTCATATGCATGATTGTACTGCTTCTCTGCTTCTTGTCTTCCTTTTCACCTTGTTTCTGCTTTTTAGGCTGTGATGTACTGTGGCTGATGTGCTGTGGGTAGTGCATCCTGGGAGGGTGTTCCAGCCATGCTGCAGCCTACATATGCTGATTCGCAATATGGAAGGTAGACAGAAGGCCTGCAGGATTGGGTATTCACAGAGCTTGCTAAGATAAGCATGAAGTTTTCAAGATTTTTTTATCTAGATCTTGAGGCAGTTTGTTTTTTCAAAAGCTGAGGTTTTGAGCATGTAATCACATGGACCTTGAAGTTAAGGTACTGGGCAAGTTTCTACAATTCCTGTGCCTAAAATCTCATCCTGATAGGAAATTACCTTCTCAGACAGCAACATCAATGAGAGGATGAGACAGTAAATGTCTACAGATCTTACTGTATACATTTCTTACTGTTTTAGATACTGTGAGGTTTTCCTTAAAAATGGAGTTCAAAACAATAGAAATGGTTGAAAAAGTGTTTGAAATCACTTTCATGTACATCACATGTAAAACCATGTGGCTGTGATTAAACAAGCTCATTGTGTGCAGAAGCTAGGGGATGACTGTTGCCGAGCATAACTTGCTTTAAACAGATTTTTCAGAAGGATTATCAGTCATCATGATCAGACTGTAAAAACAGAAAATATGAGCCGCAGCAGAGATCTGAAAAACAGACAGAAAAATGATCCTGGATTCCATCAAAAACCAAAAGATTATACAACTTCATGTTACAGCTTTGGGAGAATGATAAAATTGAAGTTGATGAATGGCTTCTGTTAATAGTTTTGTATTTGGCTTGTGTTTTAGTTTTCAGGATACTTTATTGTAAAACTTTTTTATTGCTCATTCTTGATATGGATTTTGTTTGTTTTTACAGAGACAGACTGCATATTTATAGTGCAGTAACTCTCCACATTCTGGCTGGATAGCTCTTGAAGAAGGAGCATGGAAAAAGCATGGCTATGTAGACAAGCTAATATTGCATTATTTGAATGTTTGTCTGAATCTAATGTGGCTCTTCTGGCTGATATGACAGTAATTTCTGTTTTCCTCAAGCAAACCTGCCTTTTCCATATGAGTGTGTATGTATGTTTGTGTGTGGGGGTGTATATCTCTATCTCTATCTCTATCTCTATATCTTGGGACAAGACTGGGGAATTTCTGCAACTATTGCTCCTCTCTTCATTAAAAAAAATAAAATCAGGTAGTGGATTTACTTCATATGGAGCCCTGTAGACCCTACTTTTTTTGTTTGCTTCAAAGAATAATTGCAGAAGCACCTTAATGCTTTAGCCCTACTTTATGATATGAACCCAAGCCACTCCTGTATTGTATAGATGTAGACAAGATACCAGAGTGTACTAAAACATGTAACAATCTCATGGACATGGTGTTATATATAAGGTGTGATAATTGCTGACCTACTCTGTTCCTCTGTGAAACAGTCGTTTAAATCTTTCAGGTTTTTTGTGTCCATGCAATGCTCTCTCCTCTCTTTGTAGTGTAGGAGATCCATCCTATCCTCCTTTGCTTCACATCTCCTGTTTTGCTTTTTCCTATATCAGTGCACAAATGCTTTAGGAATCAAATGGTAGTTCAGCTTTGCTTGTATCTAGGGTGCACACAGCTAGGAGCTGCATGCTGGACCACTGAATTACTCCTTCAAAGCTAATTTTTAGACTTGTATAAATTAAACAGGTCAGCAAAGATGTGAGAATTTAGATTCTCTGCTATTGTTATATTTTGCATCAGTATAAATCCTTGATTTTAATGAAAGTTTTAATATATGTCATAAAACTGGTGGAGGGTTAGATATTACAGATTGAGTATTGGATGATAACAGTCAAAAATTGTCTTTTCCTGCTGTGAGCTCAGGAACACTGTAAAAAGATTGAATTATTCTTGTTTGGTTACTGTTGCTCTGGTAGTGTCTTGAGATCCTGGCTATGTGAAGTCACAGGCACATTTCTTATGTATTTCAACAAGGTTAGGATGTCATTCAGTATGTTAGGTAGTTTTGGGCCTAGTGCTGCTTCCTGCATGGCCCAAAAATGTCAAAAATGTTTGCTATGAATTATACCTTTATTACATGAGCGAGCCAAAACAGCTCTCAGCAGCTAGAAGTGTTTTAGTTCAAAGCCATGACAATCAGTTTTTGCTAATAAGCTGCCATCCTGGGAAACCCCTAAAGCCTTCCAGAATGTGCTTTCTGCAAAGATGACACTCTTGTTTATCTAAGCCATGTTAAGATAGTGTTTTTTTGTTGTCATTGTCTTAATGTCCCTGAACATATGCTTTTATCAGCTGGATTTTAAAATGTATGTGTTCTAAATTTTTAAATTATATGAGTAACATGCCTGAAGTAGAATGAACTTTGGAAGTTCAGATATGGAAGGAGAGATTTTTTTTCCATCTAATTTCTTTTATTATAATATAATATTATGAACCATATGATAGGTTAATTAAGTTAATCAAGATACTAAGAAGATGTGTAGTTTTCTTATTAGTGATATTCAGACTCTTCATGGCAACATAATGGGGAAGACATCTCTTCTAGTCCAGGAGAAACACTTTTTTGAGAACTTTTAGAAATGCCTTAACACCGGCATTGGCATGAATACTTTCATGCCACAGGCATGAATACTTTCTATGGCCAGTAAATTTCAGGAGGTGACATGTTCATTCTGGAAAAAAAAAAAAAGACCATTCATGAAAGCCCATATATCTAATTTTAAAAATAGTAGTAAAATGTCAGTAACCTTTAAATCTCTGTATGCTTGAGCAGTTAAGATTGGAGTTATAGGAAGGGTTATATAGATGTGTTGAGAACTTGCTTTCTTCCTTAGGGTTCTGCAACCCCATTTCCGGGGGTCAGAAATGCTAATTTTCTGTGATCTGACCTGCTGCTTTGTATGACATAAGGCTGTGAGAGTAAGAGGTCTATGCCTAATAAAGCTCCTCTCAGAATACACTCTGATAGCTATTGGCTGCATTTTGGGGAAAACCTATTAAGGTCTTTCATCTACTCAGCAGTATTCATTGATCCAGAAAAAAAACCTTCCTCCCAGGTTCAGATGTGAAAGGAAGTGACTGAGTGTGCACGCTTCCATTGACACAAAGTCACTGGGGACTGAACTGCCAGACTGAGGTCTTAATTTTCTCTGCCAGAGGTTAGAGTTTCAGCAGCTGCCAAGGCAAATTTGGGCTTGCTGTGAATATTGGTGTTTGTGATTCATGAGGCTTAAAGTGTCTTGTATGGAAAGGGCTAAGAACAGCCAGTTGCTAAAGTGATGTAAAAGCTTTTGCATTCCTGTGCTGGACAGTTTGTACTGTTGCTGTAATTGAAATATCAGTATTAAATCTGTAGTGTATTTCTGAGCTGTTTCACACACAGAGTTGTACATCTGAAATTTATACAACAGTATCTGCAAATAATGTATTCAGATTGCAGTTGTGTTGTTGTAGAAGCACAGGCATAAGAATCTTGTCAATGAGGTGTTTGTTCCTGGCTCTGCCAGAGTTGGCCTGTGACTTTGGACAGCTTGTCTGACCCTGCCTTCCCAGAAATGCATTGAAACTTTGTTCCTATGTTATTTTCATCCCTTTGGAGAATATGATCTTTAGTGTCTTTCTCTTCAGTTTGCCTGGCTGCAAAATAGGGATATTTCTGTAGGAAGTATGCCATTCTTACACACCCATGAGGATTTTTTGAGACATTTGAATGACAGGTGCTATGCAAAATCAAATCAGTATTATATACCATGAGTGGAAAGAGCCCTGTGAATGTTGGTACCTGAGCAGAGTCATTAATCCTAGAAGACATCATGCACCAAAATGTATTGGAAATCAAAATATTGAAACTGTAAATAAAATAACAATTGAAATTGGAAACTTTTCTAACAGTGAAAATAATGAATTTAAGTATCTTCTAAGAGCCAAGTTGTCTCTATTAAAATCAAGACTGTCTTTCTGAAATAAGTAATTCATGGAGGAGTTATAGACTTGATGCAGAAATCAGAACTGAATTTCCTTGCTTATGTATGCAGAAGAAAATGATCTTTTCTGGCCTAAAATACCCATGCGTATACTTTTTTTTTTTTGGCTGAACAGTCAGTGGTAAGTTTGTGGCTAAACAGTGCTTTTCTCTAGAGGGATTTAAATTCCATCAAACATATTATTATGAACTGTTTCATGTAAGCTTGTTATATAGACAAACATAATGGCTCAGCTGTTTACTTTAGGCAGCTCTCTCCAACTGTATGGATAAACACATGTTGGAGATACTGCAGTTCTCCAGCGTGCACCTCCTTGGATAAAGTTTATTTTGCACATGCTCAACATAGTGAATGAAACAAATGTGTTTAAGTAGAAGTAAAATTCTGCAGACACTTCGTGCCTCTAATGCATTGTTTGTGTTTGGCAGAAGTAGGATTGGTGTTGGTAAGCCTGTCAAACATTCAGTACCTTTGGTGATGCCTGAGCTAATAAGGCAGGGGACATGATGTCTATTGGATGTGTGATTCAGATATTTCCATATAGGATGGGATAATTGACACAAACCCTGTAGGTACAGGGGCAGCTGTCATGCCACGAGTTGTAACGAACAAGGTTTATTGTACAGTGTGGCATACAAACAGTTTGGTAATATTCTTCATCATTTGAACAAAGACTTGAATTGTGTGTCTTACATGAAATACATGGCTAAATCATTCCAGCATTTTCAGAACTGTTTCTCAGTTGAAATAACAGTCTTTCTTTTGTCTTCCTTTGCAGTTTATAGGAAAACCAATGTGAATTGCATATGTGATCTAACTTTGGAGCTAGTGGTGGAGGTTTTTTCAGCCTACATTATTCCACAGTTCTGTGATTTAAGAATATGTGATTTTGGTTTATATGCATGTAAGAATGAGTTTGAACACTTTGGGGCCAGGTAGTTGGACAGAGATAGATAGATAGATAGATAGATAGATAGATAGATAGATAGATAGATAGATGATTGAGTTTGAGCCGTTCTAGATGTGAAGCAGTCTGTAGACACCTTTACTGACTATGGACGTGAGATTCACTGTCTGTCTTAACACTTCTGTGAAGGTTGTGACTTCTGCCCTGTTGAATTCCCCTCCTGAATTCTGCTTATGCATTTGCTCAGCAGTTCATCAGGAAAGCCTAAGCCTTACTTCTGGGAATTGAAGGAAAAATAGCTGAAAGTTTGACATTCCTTTTTTTTTCATCTTAAAATATCTTGTTTCTGGAATATAATTTTTTTCATTATCAATGTTGCCTAATATTGCAAGAAGTTCATCAGTGCTACCTTTCCAATGTATTTTTGACAGATGGAGTATTATGTGTGACCTTGGTATTAATTCTGTGCCCTGGCTTGACTTCTGACTATCTGGAGACATCTGCCAGTAAGAGACAATAATTAACTGCTTGTGTTATTTAGAAAATGGTACTGGTCAGAAAAATAGTTGGTTGCTAGTGCTGGAGCCATTGTATGACTAATTGCCAGGCTAACTTTGAACGAAATAAATCTGTGATTAAATATTCAAGGATATCTTTTATCATCACAGTATTTAGTGACAGAGCTTTTGGGTGGCAAGGTCCTGTATTTCTATGAAATTCTGGGGACAAGTCTGACTGGGAAGACAGGGAGACACCCTCTCTACTATGGGGCTAAACGAGAAGTTTGTCTGGAGGGGAGGGTGACACATGCAGGACAGTCAACAAGGATGCTCTTCCTTTCCCTGGGAAATTGCCCTTTTTGCTGGCTGGCACCTTTGATATCTCTGTTGCTTCCTTTTGGAGACCCAAAAGGAAGAAGTGTCAATGTAAAACTGTCTTTCCTCTTTCTTACAGGCAACTCCTGTTGGTTGAGTCTCAGTTACTCTCATCCACTGTTAAGCCTCTAGTGTGGGATTTGGAGATTCGAGCCAAGGAACTGATGAGGATATCCAGATCATTAGGACATTATGACATTTGTGTTTTGTTCTTGGTGAGGTGTTGGAATGCCCCACTGGTAGACCTGAGAGAAGGAAGGTTAGACATGTCAGATTTCCCAAACAGACATAAAATAGATGACAACATGGTCTGGCTAACTGTGAATGAAATATGGTTTTTAAACATACTTAATCCCTCTAGTATCTCATGCAAATGCTATCTCAAATAAACAGTGTAAGGAGGGAATCCATATTTCATAAGCAAAATAATGCTTTGGCTATTTTAACAAAGAAGGTAAAAATTACCAAACACACTGTTGGTGAAGAAATTGGTTTGACTTGTTTATGGGATAACTAACAAATTGAAAAAGTTTACACTAGCACCTACTGAGAATACGATGGTGAATTACTGTGTTGCTTGTGTATTTGCAAGGTTAGACCAAAATGTGGGTAAGATTTCTCACTTTGTTAACATGTCAAAGCAACCCATGATGTGGTGGTCTCAAAGAATCATTGAGAGTTTGACTGTTAATTTCAGTGGAACCAGAATTTCATATGCATATTTAATAACATAAATATCTTGTTTGTTCTGAAATTCTCATTTGCTAGCCAAACCTCTTGGACTTCAACAAATCCTTTGTATTTGCAGAGTCTAGAAGTGGGCTCAAAGTCTGATTTTCATGATTTAATATGAGTAAACTTTGTTATTGCCCAGATTCATAACTTAATATGATTGTGAAGTTCTTTCTGACTTACACTTTTTGACAAGAAAAATAGTTTATATGAGAAGGATTGACAGAATATTATGTGAAACATTCAGAATTGTCCCCATTTTTAAATATGGTGTCTTGGTTAATAATGGAGGACTGATGTGTTAGTCTGCAAAATCTCTGTTGCATAAAGAAAGGTTTTGTGATATACTTTTCTTTAAATGGTATTTTACAATTTTCCACAGAATAGATCATTATTCTTTGTGTGTGTGTATATCCTGTTCTTTCATGTTACTGTAGAGCCTGAACAGATCGCGGAACGCATGTCCTAGTTATACCAACAATCAGCCTAGAATTTATATGTATGTAAGAAGTTTCAGATTTTCAAATAAGCAGTTAAAAATATGAATCTCACTGTTGCTATATATTTTCCCTCAATCTCATTTAGCAGTCAAGCAACCACTTTTTGGTGAAGTTTTCACAAAAGCATCAGATGCAGTTTCATAAAAGACCTAAGCTATTGAATTCTGGCAAAATTACAAAGAAGAATTTAGAAAAAAAAATAACCAAGTAACTGGGTAACTTGGCATTTTAAATGGACTTTGGAAGAGGGAGCTATTTCCTTGCAATGTTACAGAATACAATGTGTCACAGGAAAGAAGAGAGGCAGGGCTATTTTGAATAGTCATCTTAACAATCCTTGTGGTAGGTGACAGAATCAGCTGGAACTGCTGGACCAGGTTCTGTCAAGCCATCATGGTTCATTCTTGTATGCAGTTTTATGCATTATAAATTGCGGACTCAGATAATCTTTTAAAGTAAAATGTTTGGAAATAATTTAGATCTACAGCTATCTAATTAGTTCTAAATTTCATCTTTCCTGCAAACCGAAGGTGTCAATGCAGAGCGAGGTACAACGAAAACACTGAAGAAGCTCAGTATCTTTGGTGGATTATCTTGAAAAGTATCAGTAGGGAAAATACAAGAATTACCAAAGAATGACAGATTTTCATAACCGTTTCTTCATTATAATGCTTATGGAAAGAGAGGTGAGTCATACTCCAGATCCATTTTTTTTTTCAGTGAGCTATGGGAGGTTTCATTATGCTCAGTTTGACTTTAACTGTGAAAGCCCTTCATCTGGAGTATATCTGACTGTAGTGATCATTAGCAATGATTACATTTTAAATTGAGATACTGATGGCAGAGGAAGTGCGAGATTTTACAGAAAGGACATAAAAAAGCCTTAATATGCAGACATAAAAGTTTCTCATAGTGATTAAAAATATACATTCATGGTCTACTTTTATGCAGGTTTTCTGAAAATCTAAGGATTTATATTATAGCTCATTATTTAAATATTTTGACAGCTGTATACTCTAGTCCATCATTTGTCTGTTAGTGAATGACAAGTCTTTGCAGTCAGAAATATTTTGACTCAATACAGTTCCCCAAAATCTAATGGAAATGATTTGTTCTCAAATCATTACAAAATAGTAAGTGGTCTGCAGTGGACCTTTCATAAAGATCTTCCCCTAGAACTGTGCATCTCGTATTCCAATTAATCATGTGTTCATTAGAAATTGGGCTCTGTCAGCATACACAGAGTTATGCTAAAAGATAACTCTGCTTGGATGAATGTGGAGAAGAAGAAGTACTGGCTCTCAAAATGTGAGGACAGACATGAGGACTAATTTTCTCTTGTACTTTCCCTAGGATTCAGGTTCCTCAGACAAACAGCAATCCTTGGTACCAGTGCCTGAAGGGCAGGGCTGTTAGTTTTCATGAGAGCCCTTCAGCTAATAACGAGCTGTTCAACACAAAGCTAATTGTATCTGCACATTGCAGTGTCAGAGATTTTGTTGGCTGCTTAACCAGCACCATGCTATCTGGGGAAAACAGCACCTCTGCAAAAAGAAATAGAGAAGTTATGTTGCATCCAAGGCAGCAGGATGTGCTTCTCTGCTTTCACGGCCCAAGCACACACCATTGCACGGTGCTTTGTTTTGGATTTTGTTGTCTGTAGCTCAGAGTTCAGTTTACTGCACTTGTTTGTGTGGTGTTAGTATGCCCAGTGGCTGCAATTCTGGCTGATCATAAAAGGGGAAGAGACTCTTTGTGGTCTGCACAAAAGTTCCTGACTGTCTGCTCAAAGGCTGGAGAGCAGAGAATATGCAATGATTGTTGTAAAAGTGCTGTTAATGTTGTAAAAGCAAATACTTAATAATACATGCTGGATTTATCTGTAAACCCCCTTGTTTTATCTGAAAGTAATAATTTAGTCACTTTTTATTTGCTGAAAGCTCCACATGCACTGAATATTGGTGCATCTGTACTAATGTACAGGTAGTCCATTAGTATACGTATCCATTCCATTACATTAGTACAGCTATCCATTAGTACAGGTATACTGAACAAAAAATACATTTTATTTCTTTCTAATTCTGTAAAATCTATACACTGTGCACTTATATCATACATTAATGAACTTAACAAGAAATTCCGCTTCTTGACCAAAAATCTGTCCAGTGCTGTGCTGAGTAAAACTCATAAGGCCTTGGAGCAAATGAGTGATTTATGAAATAAAAATGAAGAGAAGTATAGAATGCTAAGGAAATCAGTGAGAATCTAAAGTGAGTTAGTATTTTCATACAATCCTTACTCTCCCTGTAATGTAGTCTTGTTTTACTTGGTTGCATATTTTTTTTCATGCGGTCTACTTTATGCTGAGCACACACAGTGGACGTCAGTCCTTGCTGTGTCATAAGGTTGCTTTGGATAAAGCCTTTATTGTCACTCTGAAACAGTTTTTGAAGGAGGATGAGGCAGTGGTAGGCATTATCTATAAATGTCAGAATATCATTCTGATAGTCAACATCTTACAGTGACTTTGATAAAACATGAGTTTTCCTGGTTCCTCTACAGAAGTGAGGAAGTAACCAACCCTGTTTCTCGGATGTGAACACGTGTAGTAGCATACTGACAAGTTATCTACCACAGAGAGACCAGGCTTTGTTTCAAGAGAACACTGGGAGCAAGCTAAAATAAGGCTTTTAGAGTACAGAAGGATATGACAGACCTAGATTAAAAAGATATTCAGAGAAAATATTTTTCTCTGGTCATACCATACTTAACTGCAGTCAGCTTGCTGAGCATGAAAATACGCTGCTGAATGCACCTTTCAATTAATTTTAACATGAACAACTCCTCAGGATAATTGATGCACTGTAATAGAAAATTAAAATCTAGGGGAAGTTCAGGGGAGTGAAGGTAATATTGCATTTGGTGGAAGCATTTCCACAAATGTGCTTGCAGGAAAGAAGAGGCAACATCTGTGTTCTCTACAGTCACCAGTTAGGTGAGGCAAAGGCCATTTTTAAATTGAATTTACTAGGAAAATAAGAAGTATATACAGGCAAGGAAAATCAGTACACTGAAGGTATAACAGGGGAAGTACTGATCTCTTCTCTCTGGTGCCCAGTGAGAAGACCTGAGGGAATGGCCTGAAGTTGTGTCAGGGGATGTTTAGGTTGGATATCAGGAAAAGGTTCTTCACCCAGAAGATGATTGGAGGTGATAACAGACTGCCTGGGGAAGTGGTCACAACACCAGCTTGGCAGAGTTCAAGAAGTGTTGGGACAATGCTTGCAGGCACATGGTGTGACTGTTGGGGATGGTGCTGTGCAGTGCCAGGAGTCGGACTCAATGATCCTTGTGGGTCCCTTCCAACTCAGAGTATTCTATGATTCTGTGGTTCTCTTTTGAGATGTGGATTACTGTGTTTTATTTTTATAGTCTGTGATACTGAAAGGAGCTCATAGGTGCTGTTTTTACTGTGTATGTTACTGCTGCTAAAAGCTTAAGAGCTGAACTATTTTCATAAACTAAAAATGGAAGAAATTTTACACAGCAGGAATACTTATAAAAATAATTTTCCCACTTTTTGGCCACGTGTCTCCTATTAATTCCTTATGATTGTTCAAAGTGTCAATCCTACAAATGAACTAAAATACAAGCTTAGAAAATCATACAGCTTACGTGTTTCTTTGATAAGCAAAACCATATGAAATTACACATATGATTAGATCTGCCACAGATCTAATTCCACAGAAATGACAATTTTTCCCTAACTGCCAAGCAGCAAAATGAAAAGCTATGGTAGTCTGGCCTCAGCTCTGCAAATTTTTGCCAGTTTTAGCAGCCATTTGTCACATGAAAAATCACACTGATTTTAATGGAGGGAATTCCAAGATTTAGGTGCATTAAAGGCGCTTTATTTCTGAACAAATTCTTCATCCAGCTTGTAAGATTCTAATGTTATTTTGCATACAAGATGCAATAACTCTAATGAATTTGCTGTAAAATTGTTGTGATTCTAAAATTAAGAAGAAAGTGCAGATAAGCAGATGTTTACAAGTCAGGCTGTCTGTAGAAGTTTATGCTAAATTTATAAATATAAAGCATACTTCTATCACTATAGAAATAACAATTTAAGTTCCCATAATTCCTGTGGGTAAATTAAAATGGAACTTTTACTTTTTAAGGTTATAAAAAGATCAGTGTTTTCAAGTTCCACAATAATGATCATATTGTTTAATAAGCCAATTTAATGCTGAAGCATGAATGCTTAAGAATAAAAAACAAGATCTGACCTCTTAAGATTTAAGAACACCTCCAAATACTCCTCAGCATATAAATTATAAACCATAGCAGCAATCATCTTGAAAAGCAGCAAGGCACACATCAAGAATTACTGAGAATAAAAAAATAGTTCTGATCCCATTTAAACTGATGGCAACCTCCTGTTGCTTGAACTTAAGATTTAACCTTTTGTCTTTTTGTGTGCTTTCAAAGCACATATAGACATTCACATGTCTAATTGATAAAATAAATTACTTGAAAATTATGCAGAGCATGGGGAAATGAAGATGAAGCATCGTCAGAAAACCTGGAGAAGAAAGTTAACACTAGAATTTGATGGCTTCCATACCTCTTCCTTTCCAACCTTTTTTCTCAACTAAAGATTAGTTCATGTAACACTCCTACCTTACTAGGTAGCTAAACAAAAGTATGGGCTTATCTTAATTTTTATGGCATGCTTTTACTTATAAAAACTTTACCACTTTATTTACTTTACCACTCTCTGCTGGGAGGGATAAGATGGATTGCTTTTATACTTCATTTCAAAATTCTCAGCAGTCTTCCAGGAGCAGTGAGCTAAGACTATGAATGTGAATTAATTTTTTTTCTTAATGGGAAGCTGGTAGTATGGGTCATGTAAAGAAGGGCTGTCACTTAGGAAATGTTCATTTGAGTGTAATATTGCAGGCCATCCACGCATCAGCTTTAAGCAAACAGTTATGGGATGTTATGAGCAGCTGTTCCATCCAGCAGCTCCAGAGCCTGACGGTTTTTCCTGGCTGCTGGAGCCCATCCTGAGGCGCCCTAAAACCTAGAGGTCTCCTTCCCAGATAGGACACAGCAGCTGCCTTCTTGTTTAGAGGTTCAACCAGTAGCAAGGCTAAACAGGCAGCCCATGGAGCTAAACAGCCCCATGGCTGCTCAGGCTGCCCGAGACAGGATACTGTCTTCAACAGCATCCACACACAGTATTTTCAGGAGTGATGTTACAGCCAGGTTCCCTTCCTCCTCTTCAACTGGAAAAGATTGGCATTCAGTAGTGAAAGTACACACACTTTTGTGGATCCCCCAAGCATTGGTGTGGCTCCTCTGCCCGCCCAACCCTCCTGCCTGGATCCCCTTACCCACCCCATGGTTCTCTGCTCCCCAGCTGGTCCCGCTAGGTGCTTGTTGCAAACAGTCCCACAGGTGCTTCACACTTGTGGATCCCCAAAAATACCAACATGAGCTCTGCTCACCTCATACCCCTGCGAGGTCCCAGAGCCACTCACTGGCTAGTTCAGCTTGAGAACTGTGAGTGAATGCACAGGCATACCTCATGCACACCCCTCAGTTTCTTAATGGCCCATCAGTTAGCATCTCTAGGTTTTTGGCATTGTCTCTGTTTATCCCTTGTCTAACAGTTTGTGTCCCTGTGCTTTTGTTTATCACTTCCCCTCCCAGATTACTATCCCTGTGAAGAGGTCCTTGATTGGATAAAGTTAATGAAGTTGATACTTTCCACATGCCCTACACACACAGGCTGTGGTGTTGGTGACAGTGACAGCTTGAGCTCTGTAATCTGTTCTCAACCTACCCAAAGGCTGGGCAGGCATCTGACTAGTTAGACAGTGTTCCTGGCCTCTGACCCCAGGTCACTGGCAGGTTTTGCAGTGGTGGTGTAAGATGTTAGTCCTGCAGCTGTCCATCCCCGTGCTTGCCAAAGGCTTCCCTCCATTTTGGAGCAGCAGGTGTGCGCAGATGACAACTCCTTGGTTGCTGCAGGTCATATTTTAGCATATAAACAAATCACTAATGAAGATTAACAAAGTGTTTGCATGTTGCATTGCAACTTGCAGTAACTTTGGCCCTGGCACATCTGATTCTGCTGTTCCATAAGGGTGCTGCAAGACTGAACTGAGAAGTTTTAGGCTTGGATGCAGCAGGGCCAAGTGCGCTTCCTTTGGTGGCAACACTCAACCCTGCTGAGCTGGAGTGGAACATCTTAATTGCTATGAGCTCCAGTCACTGTTTTAATAGCTTTGTAAACATAACTTATCTGTATGTTTCTTAATCTTCATTAGCATTGTATCGTGCTAAATTTTGGGGTGTTTTTTAAAATGTTTTTGTTCTGTTTCCTGGATTTTCAGTTGCCTATTGTACAGAGTTCAGTGTGAGAAACATTGCACTAGATTGAAGAGCTGGTTGGTGCCAGCTTCTAGAATTTTTGGCATAACAGATCTCTATCTCAGATCTTACAACCCTTCCAGTAAAACTGAAATCCAGAATTATTTCCTAAATAGGGAAAAAAGTGAGAAAGATTGAGGAAAGTGTATGAAGAAAGCATGTAGTGCAGATAGGATGCAGAAGAGCTAGAGGCACAAAGACCCAAATGCACAGAGAATTAGTGGGACTTGCAGTAGTGTATGACTTGTTCTCAAACCTCCTCAAGGATTTTATTATCTGCAGTGTACTATGTGTTGGAAATTGCAATTTTTTAAAGAGATGCTAAGACCCAACTCTTTCATGTGTACCAAGAGTAAATAAAATCTTACTCAAATGAGTGGCTCCAGTCTATTCCACTTGAACTGTTTGTAATAGAAGTAATGCATCTTGGCATCTGTAAGTGCCCCAGAACAATTTCTGTGAGCTACTGTAATACTCCTACATTGAACAGACTGTAGTTCACAGCAGGATTTCTCCTGCAGCATGGTGATATCCCAGATGAGTCACAGCAACAGCATCTAGTCCAGCCAGCAAAATACTGATTATGGCAAGAATGGCTGCAACTACAGGCAGCAAATCTCTGCCCTGTGTTCAAGAACATGGGTGCATTTCAGCTCGAGGTTGATGCCATGTCTGTTTTAATTCCTTTATTACAGGGGGAAGATTTTTTAGCCTGTCTTCCTTTGTTTGGCTGGGGTTCTTTTCCTCCAGCTCAGCAGATATCCTGAGAGAATGTAGACCACAGGTCTGTAATGCAGCTGTGAATTTTCATGACAGCACAGCAACAGATGTTCTGTATTTGAATATATTTTCAGATGCTACTATTTTGATAAACAGCACTCAGGGACTTTTTACTTTGTTGCCTAAGTGTTTTGTAATTTGGCATTATGGAGTGGAATGCTGAATTCTGAGACTAGAGAAAATGATAAGTTATGATGGCTTTATCACCAACACAGATGAGTTGAATAAGTGAACAATATGAATATTTGTGCAAAAGTAACTGTATATTTCAAAAATACAATGAGCACTAGGAAAACAAATGTTTTCAGAGATAGACATCTCATCCATTTCTAGGTTTGAGGGCTAATCCAAGGATATTGTATGGATGCTTTCCTCCTGTGAGTAAAAGCTTCATACTGAGCTTTTTGTTTCTTTTGATTTCTTTTTTTATTTTTTTCTGATCAGATATACTTACTGTTGCACTGCAGAGATCTTACTTAATTTCTCATAGCACTTCCCGCAGTTACATGTGAATGAAACAACTTCTGGGTGAAGGAAATCAGCTACCTTGGGAACTGCTAAAGGTCTCCTAGCAGAGAGTGTAGGGAGTGCAGGATTCAGTCAAAGTCAGCGTGGAGGACCTGGACCCATCTGTGGAAGATCTGCTTCATAGCTTAAGTGTGCCCGTTTGAGACATCTGGCTGTTAAAGTAACAGTTAGACATGGAGATTTAAGGAATTACTTGATGGAGACGTAATGGTGATGGGAGAGAGATTTGATCACTCCCAGATCTGCCTTCTGGAGCTGACATGAGACTTGCCATTGACTTTCTGTAGCAGTCCATTATAGCCCTAAGGGGTTTGAGGACTGACCTTACTGTGGGATGAGAACAATTGGATTTGGCCTTGAGAAATTAAGAAGTTTGCTGCAATGTCTGGACACCTCTATGAAATTGTTCTGACATACAGTAAAGAAATTTCAAGTATGTGTTTTTTTATTTTGGTTTCTTTCCCCACCCCTGCCATAATTTTTCCTCACAAATTTGTCTTCTAAAATGAATTATTTTCAGCTTTAAAAGATGGTTCATTTGGCTGCTGAATTTCTAATTGTGGCTTTCGGCATGTGAACTTCGGAATTCATTGAAAGTTAATGGGGCTGGGTCTGTGAAAGACTTCTAAGACACTTATGGAAGATGAGGAAAAAGGTTTGTATAAATTCAACAGGAGGTTGCATTGAAAATGTTTAGGTGTCTACAAACATCAAAAGTTGGAAAATCTGTGATGTGGGATATGAATATTTGACTAGGTGAACTATGGCTGCTAAGGCTTGCCCTCTTCTTTGCTTTTAGACTTTCCTAGACATTTTGACTGGAAACTGGAATTTGGCATTTGCCTTTTGGCAGGTGGCATCATGCAGTAATCATGAAGTCTTTTCCCAGCAAACATAAACATTTTATTTTTCATTGTCAGTTTTAAGGCTGGCTGTTAGGACAGTGCAAATAGTTCAGAAGTGCTTTTAGCTTCAATATGTATTATTCGTGTATTAAAGGGGAGACAATGTACAGTAGAAATCAGTGCCTAATGTGAGTTTCAAATGCTAGGCTTCTGACTGCTCACGAATATGTTAACACATTTATCTCCATTTTCTATATTGCTGTATAATAAATCTCTTACAAAAAACCAGTCTAAATGACCACATTAAAAAGAGAACCTGCAGTACAAAAATATTGGCAGATACACAAAGTTAAGAAAAATTGAAATGTGTCCTTTTGCTAGTTGCTCTCAGTTGTTCCTGCAGCAAGTAAAACAAGGAGTAGAAAATACTTGAAAGTTTATTTTATTTTAATTAGCTATGTTTGAATTCTAAGCATGGATTCAAAACTTCATCAAGGTGTTGGCCTTGCTGTGAGTTGGAAGATTCATGTGTAGGCCTAAGGATGCAGTGTTACCAACTTTCTCTGCTGATGATGTATTTGTAACAATATGTGAGGTGGGGGGACTGAGGGAAACATGGGAGTTGGGATCCTGAGTTTAGCCATGGCCTTTCACCTGTGATGAGCAATGGCATCTGTTGCCACCATCTGTTCTGTTTCTCTGCTTATCTTCCCATGTGTGATATCGGGCAGGGAGCCTAAAAAGGGGGAAAAGGGGTCACTTCAATGAAAGTAAAATGAATGCTGCTCAGAAGTCCCCAGGTAACAGTTGGAATATGTGGTCTTTTGCCTGGCATAGAGGAAGATGCAACAGGATACTAAAAATGTGATTAATATCCTGCAAGGAAGTTTTCCTAACTGAGCTTCTATCCAGGAGAAGTACGATGTTGTCTGACAAAATACTGTAGTGAAAATAAAGTTCAGAAACTCCATCACCCATAGAGAATATCCATTTGGTGGAGCTTCCTGATTTAAAATAGCTTTGCAGCTACTGTTCTTCATAGAACCGGCAAGCAGGAATATGTAAAAGTTTTGGCAACCAAGAACAGATTTTAGTGAGAGAACAATGGGATACATTAAGGGAAAATAACTGGTCACTGCAATAAACATCTTCAGCTTTTCTAATAAATCTACTTGATTTGGGCAGCAGCTTTTTAGCTCTTGGCAGGCTTGTAGGATGTTCTGTAGCAAAGACAAGAATTTGGAAAACCTCAGGGGGCAAGCCTGGCTGCAGTCTGTGACAGCTGGTAATGTACGGATCTAAAAATGGTGTGAGTATTGTTTAAAAGTTTCTTATGAGCAGCATAATTTGTGGAGATCAGAATCACATTTTATAAATAGATTTTTTTAAATCAGATGAATTTCAGTTCTAAATGAAGTGTGTCTTTCTTTTGACAGAAGTTGTGTGATTTATGATTCATTCTGTACCTGAAATATTTTGGTTAAAGAAATCACTTTTATGTGTGAAACATTTCATTCCGACTCATATTATTGACAATAATATGAAAGAAGAGTTGCTGTAAAGTTTCTTTTCATCATGTTTTTATTTAATCATTGTTGGAAATTAGAAATAGAATGGAGACAAAATACAGGATATACTACATGTATATCAGAACAGCAGTTTTGCTAATTAAAACTGTTTGCAGAAGGTGCAGTAGAGATTAAAAAACTCACAGTCCCTCTATGGGCATCCATACCACATTCAGCAGACAGGTTTGGCTAAAGTAGTAAAAACTGAAAAGAAAAGTTGAAACAACCAAAATATTTTTTGAGTGTTTGGAAAGTGAAACTTTTTTCCCCTCACAAAAGGATGTGTTTTGTCAATTTGCTCTGAAAAGTAACTTTTTAAGCTGGTAATGACACACAGAAAAAAATGTTGCTTGACCCAGAACTAGTTTTGCTTGCCTAAGATTTTGCTAAGAAAGAGAAAAGCTATTTATAGTCACATCTAAACAATTCTCTGTATTGTTCCATTTTTGCAATCACTCCTGGGGTACCAGGCCTGGACAACTAAGAATTCGGAATGCTGAGTTGGTGCATATCCTCTGGAAAAGTTGCTGGATATCCTCTAGAAATAATAATATTTTTTTTTAGAAAGCTAGCACTGTTAGAAAAATTTTCTTCTTGCATGCTACATTTTCTCATTTTCTATATGGTGTTCCTCACATTTGTGTAGCTTCCAAAATATGGTAGTGTGTGTGAAAGGAGTGTGTTAGAATATCCACACAATAATCTTTTAATTGACAAGTGAAGGTCTCTCCTTGTATAAGTCAGTGCAAATTTTGCAATTCACGTCAGTAATTAGGATTTCGTGCAGTGCTGTCACAGCCATGTTGATTTTTGTGACTCAGCCATCATACCTGATTTATCATTTTTCAGTCATGTATTAGAATTTGAGATTACATTCCATAACTGTGGAATGAAAAAATGTTTTGGCAATGATTCGAGAAGTCTTGGAAAGCTGAAACAATTAGAAATTGATTGAAAAGACCTACCTTTGCTCCATACTGAGAGGACACATCTGTAAATATGTGTTCTCAAAATTCGAGGTCTCCTCACCAGTGTAGTTATTTGGTATTCATAATACTATTTCTTGTGAGAGGAGCAACTTAATATCACAGATTCACAAATTCACAGAATACTCTAAGTTGGAAGGAACCCATAAGGATCTTTGAGTCAAACTCTTAAAGTAAATGGCCCTTATCCTTTAATATAATTTTGTATTCCTTGCACATCTAAAACTTCCACAGAAACCAATCATAATTTTATATGCAGTTGAAAAAAGTAGGACAGAACTATAAATATAGGTGAATTTTTTTCTAATTTAGTTTAAATAAATTACGCTAAATGTAATCCCAAAGGACATTTCCAGAACGAATTTTACTTGCCTTACAAATGCAAAGTTTTTGTTGAGAACTGGGCACCAATAAGAGTATCATTTGCTTAGCCATAAATCTTTGAAAAATCTTCTGATGCACAGCAGGTAATTTCAGAGATAAAGAAAAGAGAAAAGGAGAAAGAAAAATTGTCTCCATTTCTCCGCCTTCTATTTGGCGATAATTAAGTTCAGAGGTTCTGAAGGAACATTGACTGTGTTCCAGGATAGCCTCCACACCAGAAAATGAAATTAATCAGTCTTTGCCATATTAAGTGAAAATGAATTAGTTGCAGACAAAACACTGTACTTTCATTAGTCACGTCAGGATGCAAATGTGAAGATATATATCTTTGCATAAATGTTCACAGATAAACAATATAATTAAATTCACTATTGAAACAAACTAATTAAATTCATTGCTGTTATGCAACAGATATTCTCTTAAGTATATGATATTTGGCTTACAAGAGTAAGCAGTAGGTTCTTTATCTGTATTTTGTCTTTGATTATAGGAGAATTTAATTTTGTTAATCTGGGGTGCCTGGATTCAGGCAGTGACTCAGGAAGACATCTGTGTTTATGCTTAGCACAAACAGTCTGTCTAAATCTCACTGGCTGAAAGTTTTTCTTTCGTTTTAATAATGTTCCCCTGAGAAGTACAGTATGCAGTCTGATCTCACAGTTTTAGAACTGTCCCTCAAGATGGTTCCAATAAGACCACTTTTGTCCAATGACTAGAAGTAAGACAAAAGTTATGCTTTACATATTTTCAAGGAATTTTACTAATTAGTATCAAAAAGCAGCCTTCACTGAGCATTTGCTTTAATTTCTGAACTGTAACTAGTAGCAGAAAACACTTAAAAATCACCTGTGAACTAAAAATTACTCAGAATTGAGAATAATTGAATTGAGAGAATGCAGAGTATGTGAGTGGTGGTGATGTACACAACCTGTTGGGCAAGAGTTGTGGACTCCTGCACAGCTTGGAAAGGAGCGGTGGATCACAGCGTGTCTGCCCCTCAGGGAGCACAGTCTAACATATACGTCTTCAGATACTCTTCAGTCATAGAATTGTTTAGGTTGGAAAAGACCTTTAAGATCGTCCGACCAAGAGTCTGGCTATTAACCTAAGTCTGCCAAGTCCACCACTAAACCATGTCCTTAACTGCCACGTCTTCACATCTTTTAAATACCTCCAGAGTTGGTGACTCAGCCACTTCCTGAGTAGTCTTGTTCTGATGTCTGACAACCCTCTTGGTGAAGAAGTTTTTCCTAATATCCAATGTAAACCTTTCCTGGTGCAACTTGAGGCCTTTTCCTCTCATTCTGCCACTTGTTACATGGGAGAAGAGGCCAACCCCCAGCAAACTACAGCCTCCTTTCAGGCAGTTGTAGGGAGTGATGAGGTCACCCCTGAGACTCCTTTTCTTCAAGCTAAAATCCCCAACTCCCTAAGCCGCTCCACATAAGACTGACTTGTGCTCTTCAGGACTCCATTTATGCTGTTTGACAGCAGCTGGGAGTAGAAGGCTTTGAGAAACAGGATTTAGAATGGTAGTAAGAGAATTTCGTAAGAATGGGATTAATCACTAGATTTTAGATTGGCTTTAAGAACAGCATTAAAGAGAGAATATTTTTAAAATAATCGAAGAAACATTTTCACTCAACTGGGGAAGCCTTACGAGGAGTGGCTGAGGTCACTTTGTTCAGCCTGGAGAAGAGGAGACTGAGGGGAGACCTCATTGTAGGCTTCAAAATCCTTATATGAGGGGAGGCAGAGGGGCAGGCACCAATCTCTTCACTCTCATGACCAGTGACAGGACCCTAGGGAATGAGAGTGAAGGAATGGCCTGAAGTTGTGCCAGAGGAGGTTTAGGTTGGGTATTAGGAAAAGATTCTTCACCCAGAGGGTGGTTGGGCACTGGAACAGGCTCCACAGGGAAGTGGTCACAGCAGCAAGTCTGACAGAGTTCACGAAGAGTTTGGACAATGCTCTCAGGCACATGGTGTGACTCTTGGGGAATCCTGTGGAGGGCCGGGAGTTGGACTCAGTGATGCTTGTCAGTGATTCTTGGGTCTATTCCAAATCAGGATGTGCTATGATTCTCTATTTGTAGAAGTTATTCTGAATGTTGACATGATACAAACCGTAGGTTTCTTTTAAATTTTGTATAGAGAAAGAACAAAATGCTTTCTGAGCAGTTGAATATTGAATGTAATATGTGAAGTGATTCCTGTGAAAAGGACTGTGTCAAGAGGCCAGCCTCAGTGTTTGAGTAAGGCAGACTGTTTAGGCAAAAAAATTCTTATATAATTTGTTTACACTATTAATATGTTTTCTATTAATACACTATTAATATGTTTACACTATTAATATGTTTGTATTAAGTAAATCATTCTTGAATGCATGGTTATATTCAGTAATGTAGCACTTGTGTAATCATTTGATGATCATTTGATGCTAGGTCCACAAATGACGTACACTGCTGACAAGAGAGAGCTTTTGAATAAACTGTTGCTGCTGCCTATATATGATAGTGATACATTGTAATAAATACTGTTTTCTAGGTACATTTATGATATATTATTATTTTCCCCCCTGCACTGTAATTTTCAACAGGAAACTTAAGAAATTCACAGGTGGGCTGTGAACTACAAGGAAGTATTTTTTCAAAGAGCAAAATTGAAAGACTTTATAATTTGATCTTTTCAGCAAAAGACTGGTAAATCTTTTATAGTAATTTTGCTAACACCTTATGTATTAATAGGCTTGTTTTTTATACACACAAACACACCTCCTTGATATATAAAGCCTACTGTAATTTAAAGGAGGAACTACTGAATTTATGCATCATTTAACATATTTTAAATCTGCTTTTTATGTACAACTCAAGACCCCAAGCAGACTGGACTGCTGAAATAAAGAGTGAAAAATGCAAAGATTTTTTTCCCAAAATAATGACAAGGTGATTCCTATAAACGCATTAGGGAAGTGAACAGTATGACCTCTGTATTCTTGTCTGATATGGTTTTTCTTCTTTTTGCATTGACAAAGACTATTAGGCAGTAAAGCCCTATTGATCTACAGACAGCAAAGGTGGGAATTAATCAGTAAAAAGCTTGTGTGAAAATCTAAAATCCAAGTCTTTATAAGGCTAACATATGGGGAGAATAAGGCAGAAATGAGGAAGGAACAGCTGCCCTAGGGAAACAGTTATAACTTATTTTCTTGGTGATTAGTAAATAGGAATTTGAAGACTGTGTTGTAGGGTCAGAGAAAAAGAGCCATGGCCCAGGTAACAGATTGAATCTGGGAAGATCTAATGCTCAGATGCTTAAAGAGGAACTTTTTTGTAATTGTAGGTTCAGACCCTAAGGGCCTACACTCAAAACCTCATAAGTAATTTGGGAACTCAGTTTCCATTTTGAATGAAGATTCCCAGGTAATTTCTGACAAAGGTTCTGAATCACTTTTCAAAATTTTGCCCTCAGCTTTTTATGCATTAATTGCTCCATAAAGAGGAAATGGATATTCGACTTTAAGAATGCTCTCAGTTCTACTGGTGATAATCTGATGATGATGTCATTTTTATAGCTATGTTCCTGAACATGACTTTTTGTGATATTGACTAAGAGTAGGTTTTGGTATGGTGGGATCTGGTTATGATTTTACAGTAAGAAGCATGAGTCAGTACTTTTTAGCTCAGAATAGCATCTCTTTCTTACCGCTTCCACGAGCCAGTAGAGTTGGCACTGAATGGATTTAATCTACTTACTTTATCCATGAAATAAAGGTTCTTAACAATTGAGCTGTAATGCAACCACATGTGCTGTCAAGAGAAAAGGATAAGAATATAGATGTTGTGAAGAATGTATTCCTTTTGCAGCCTATACAAATCTAAATCTGTAAATCCTTCCTCAAAACACAGGCTGAGTTCCTGTCTGCCCTCCCTTTGCCTTGTTCTTACTGCCCCTGTTCCTTTTACAGCAACAGGTTTCTGTGATAACAGTTTCAATGAAGTACACGAAGCTGATGTGGGGCATATGGTTAATCAGTGGTAAATCAGGGATGCAAATTATGAACAGCACTCATTGTGAAGGGATGGGAATGGATAAACATATCCTGCACTGCAGAAAATCAGAACAGGATTGGATTAATCAGCACAGCATGTATTAGGAGGAGACCAGGGCAAGCCCTATTCATTTGAATTTCAGCTTGTCACAGCTCTCCAAGCCAGAGTGTCTGTAATTAAATCAAAAATCAATGTTAATGCTCAGCTGGGTCACACAGCTCAAATCAGAAGATAATCAGGAAGTGCTGGAAAATTGAAGGTTTCATACAAATATTCTATGGGCTGTACTGCACCAATGTTCTGCAGTACTGCTTTTTCAGAGCAAGTGTTACATGGTGGTGTGATGCAATTAGAGCTGTTTGACACTTACCGAGGACAGGTGTCACTATGCTTATTTGTGAGTGTAACAACAGTGGAATGGAATGGAATGGAATGGAATGGAATGGAATGGAATGGAATAGAATAGAATAGAATAGAATAGAATAGAATAGAATAGATTAGAATAGAATAGAATAGAATAGAATAGAATAGAATAGAATAGAATAGAGAAGGAGTGTGGTGCTGTAGCATGCATGAATTGTTGTATCACGCATGGAGTGCACATTTTCAAGCTAGAAAAAGATGGCACATTGGTATCTCAGTTTCTGGCCAGCTCTCAGAGCTTGCAGGACTTGTGGCTTTTAGAGTGACATGGATGTCCCAGCAACTCTGAAAGCAGTTTATGTGACACCATGGTCCTGCTTTAGGAGTTGAATGACCCGTATCATACCTCAGATGAAAAGAAAATTAGAATCTTCTTACAGATACTGATCCTGTGTGAGCAGGATCACATGGAGTATTTATGGCACCAGGGGATGATGGTGATGTCATTAACATCTGTTAATGATTAATGACTTGTTGAGCTGAGTCCAGAGGAGGCTGCAAAGGTGGTCAGAGGGTTGGAGCACCTCTCCAATAAATGCAGGCTGAGAGAAGAGAAGGCTCTGGGGAGACCTTATAGCACCGTCAGTACCTGAACAGAGCCTACAGGAGAGCAGGAGAAGGACTTTTTACAAGGGCATGTAGTGATAGGGCAAGGGAGAATTGCTTTAAACTGAAAGAGGATAGGTTTAGATTAGATATAAGGAAGAAATTATTTACTTGAGGATGAGAGTAAGAAATTATTTACATGAGGATGGTGAAGCTCTGGAACTGGTTGTTCAGAGAAGTTGTAGATTCGCCATCCCTGGAAGTGTTCAAAGCTGGGTTGGATGAGGCTTTAAGCACCCTAATCTACTGGAAAGTGTCCCTGTCCACAGCAGGGTGGTTGGAACTAGAAGATCTTGAAGTTCACTTCAACCTAAAGTGTTCTGTCAATCTTTGATGATAACAAAAATTCTCTTTACTCACATTTCTATAATGATTTCAATATAAATGAGAATATTTTATCAAGAAAGGTTCTTCATGCAAGGGAGTCTTCTTTGGGAAAACCTATGAGCTGGAGAAGCAGTAATTTCTTCCAGGCTAGTTTAGAGATTTGTTTCACTAGTCCCAAAGCAGGCGGATCCATCTGGGTTTGTCTTCTAAGGTCCTGGCTCCATATAATGTGCATGCACAAACTTCCTGCAAAATGGGTACACTATTTTGCTGCTCAGATGGGGATTTTTCAGGCTAGATTTCTGGATCTACATGTCATTTATGAACGGAAAAGTTAGGAAGAGTGCACAGCAGTTGGGTTTGTGTTTGGATATTTAAGTCAGCTTAAATAAAGCAGCTCCTAGTATTGTCTGCCTCCTTTCAGCATGTCTGGCAGTGATGAGCTGAATGTCGTGCTCCTGTTGTGGCAAAGGCATGTAGTAACAGCCCTTGGGAAACCATCAGGGTCAATACTGTCACGGACTATTCCTAGGATGGGGAAGGCTCCTTCTGTCTGAGTGGCACAAGGCTGCCACATGTTATCAGTAAGCATGTAATAGAGGTCAACTATACAAGCATCTTACTGTAGCTTGGAAAATGTGACTTGGAGCTATATGGAGGTGGACTGTCCATGTGAAAAATCTAGACGGCTTTTAGCCAATCTGAAGTGCTCAGGGTGTTCATGGTCGCAGTTTTCAGGAGGATCCTTCAAAGATCCTGAATAAAACATTGCAACAAATAGGCATTTTCCAATATTAACAACAACAAAAATACCAAATGGTCTATCCTGTTTTCTGACAGTACAGAAATTATATTTCAAATTATGTAGTAGGCAACTTCTGAATTTAGCTTTCAGTGGCTACAGCAGAAATGTTGAGTGCCCTCTGTTCTGACCCATTCTTTCACCCACTCATCAACTCAGCTGTGAAAAATTGCCAAAGGCTTGTGCTGAACCTTCTCTCAAATTCACAGTTATTTGAAAGACAGAAGCATCAGGGTTTGCAGGAACCTGGAATGCTCTCAGTTGGGATGTGCCTCTCTTATAACCACACCCTAGAATGTCAAGGCAGCCTGAGAAGCCACATGCATGTGTTTCAGGGAGGCCTGGTGGTGTAAGTGTCTGAGGCTGGGGCACTTATGACCCACTATGATGGTGGCTGCGCTAGTTGGCTATACTGAACAAGCATAGACCAGTCCATGACTTCTGAGAGGACTGCAGCAAGCCTTCTTGCTTCTTGCTTGTGTCTTACTGATGCCCTAGGATAAGGAAAATGAAAGAGTAAATGAGAAGTCTAAATGAGAAGTCTAAATAAAGCACCAGTGAAGTGATTATTTTGGCCTCTGGGCAGGTGATGGTAGATCCTTTCTATAGAGAAAGAACAGTGATGTGATGTGAAAGGAAAAGGAGAATCTTGTTCTGTAAAATCTTGTCCTCCAGCTGAACTTGGAGGATGTGATCAGCTGCCAAATCTGCCAGAAGCTGCAAGTGTATCTGACTAGTTAACTCCCACAGACCTTACATATTTCCTACAAATCAAACAGTTCTCATAACCAGATGCTTTTTTTACTTTCCCTTTTGATTTTATTATCATCTGTCATGTTTTTTCATTGCTTGCATAGGTATCTTTGTTGGTTTGATTTTTTCCCTGCTTTCTAGCATGTTTGCATTTGTTATTTTAATTTTTTTGGCATTTGCCTTGGTTAAATTACATTCTTTCTCTGACATTCCAGGCTGTTTGCACATGTTTGCATGATCTGGTTCATCTTTCTGCATGCTCCTCTACCTCTTTATTCACTTTGTGTGGTCCTCAATGTTTGCAGCTCTATCAGCCACTATTTCAAATGTCAAGCTCAGTTCATGAGCTCCGTTGTACAGAACTTTTTTCTTTTGATATTTGCTCTGCTAATTCTTGGGCACAGTTTTAGAAAAAAAAACCAGTTGTCCTTTTACTTTACCAGGTATCTGGCTTACTGTGCTGTTACTGCACTTCTTTCGTTGCCGTTAAAGTAGTAATTACTTTATTCACATTTTAGTCACATAATGAACTTGAACTCTTGTATAAATATATACATATGCACACTAATCTAGCTGTCTAACCCATTTACTTTACCCATGGTTTTCTAGGAAGTGCCTTTTCTGCAGAATCAAAGCCCTTGAGGTTTTCATAAGGAAGTGAAAGAGCTTAGTAGCTGTGTTCAGAATCGGCACGTTTTGACAACATCTCACAAAACTGGAGACTGGTTGCACTTAAGGCATGCTCTGGTTGGACTAATCTGGACAGTCCCGACTGTTCCATAATGTCTGCTATATTTTAAAGCTGCCTCTTGCTCCATACTTACATTAGCACTGCTGCTGTTATTTCCTCTAGGAGGAGCATGTGTTGAATTGTGACCTTTGAACACAACTGTGAGAAAAGAGGAATCATAAATAAAGATTTGTTAAAAAGTGTTCTGTATATTTTCTGTGAATTTTAGTGAATGCCTTCAAATATGCATAGATAATTTTAGCGTTGTTTTTACTTGTTGCTTTAACTGCCTAAATAAATCTATTTGAAGTAATTTGGCAATGTGTTGCTAGCCTTCTACTGAAAAAGTAATTAACTGGTGTCATTGTATTTCACTCTTTCCCCTACACTCTGAACTGAAAACTTTATGGTGAGCTGCTGACAGCTTCCTGTAGCTACACTTTCAGCTTAATCTCCCTCTCCCAATTTCTTCATACTGTTTTTTTTACACAGAGTTGGCAGTTTTGCAGTAGTTTCCTAAAAGAAAAAAAGAGTAACCCATACTGTATCTGCTGTCATTCAAGTAGTGTGCTAAGTTTTACTGACCCTTGCTTTCTTTCTGCTCAGCAATGTGTTCAGAAATTTGGCTAAATGTTTAGACAGACCAGACTGACTGATAGCTACAAATGCTCTGTGATTATCTGAGAAGATTCTAAAGCCAGAAATTTAAATTTCACACTAACTGGAAAAACCTGACTATATTTTCTGTCTTTTGGACTTTTAACTTCTTGTTGGAATCATCTCTTAATAGTTTATGCTGTCTATATTTGTATCACAGATCAACAGTTTTTAACAAGGTGCCTCAAACAATCATGGTTATGCATTCACTTTAGTTTAAATGTGCCTAATTTGTAAGTGCTTGATTCTGAACATTATACTGGCTTTGTGTAAGTCAGGAGAACATTCATTAATGTAAACTTTAATTAGCAATGTAAACTTTAATTAACAATGACTATATCCAGGCTAAAGCAAAGTAAGTAAAACATTAATGGCATGAGGTGGTGTAACAATAAAGTAAATGAGGACCTCAAGGAGCAAAAAAATGACTACAAGTCTTTGTGAAGAAATTGCAGCCTATAATACATGCTAATAATAGTTTGCATCTCCTCCTAAATTAAAATGCTAGCTGGCATCAGTCAGTGTTGACATCTGTCATGATCACATGAGTCAACTGAGATAATGTTTTAAATTACATGGGCAATTACAGGGTAGGTCAAATATGTTAAAACACAGATATATAGGCTTAACAAATGGAGGGCGCTGAAAATGCACAGCACACCAGATAAACCAGGATGTTATCAGCAATGCATCCATTAACAGGTCCTTAACTAGGGCACCACACCTTAGCTAGCATTATTGATGGTCAGTCCTCATGTGCTAGAAATACTCTAATTTTCCTAAGGCCTGGCAGCTTACTGTTCTACAAGCTCTCTATTAGGAGCTCAGTCTAACTGGAACAACTGAAGGGAGGTGTCCTGCAAATAGCAGGACAGGCATTTGCTGATTCGTAGAGGTAAAATGAAGTAAGAGCAATTCAGCCATATTTCAGAGGACTCGGTCCCATGGATGAGCTGTATTATGTTTAAAATGTAGGGCAGCAGTGTGGAGTGTAGCTGTCTGAGGTGAGGGAGGCAGACCTTTTAAGGGTCACAAGTTATGTGCTGTATGTGAAGTCCCCTGTGTGGACAACACTTGGACATTCTGGAAGCAAGTAGAAGTGAGGAGGTAGCAGTTATTCTGTTCTGTTTAGCTGACCTTTCTTCATGTACTACCAAGGAATTGTTTGGCTTTAACCCCCAATAATGTTCATAGATTTTTGATGGTAAAAGAAAAAAGGGAGTTATTATGCAAGTCATGTATCCTGTGTGAGTGAATTCTGCTACCAAAGCTTAAGATTCAGTTCCATAAATTTGGCCCACAGTGTTTTAGCATGTCTTTCTCTTAGTATCTCACTGCTCGTAGGTTACTTGGCTCCCAGTGGGTTCCTTCTGTTCATAGTACCCTTAGTTTTGGGTACTATAGAGTGGTTATTGTAATGCAAGTGATAATGGAACTGGTTACAATTATGGAAGAAATTGTTTGTGATGGATAATTTGCATAACAGAAGTGGCTTCATATTGACATTTCTGTTGTTTTACACATGTAAAATAGTAATCTGTGTCTTGAAACTGCTGCTCTTGTGTGTACTTTTAAACTTGTGTTTACCCATCAACAGGCTGAGTAGCAGTGTGGATGCTTACAGGTTCTACTGGTGCCCCCATGTGGATGTCTGGCAGGATCATTCTAGTCTGCAGTTGAAGACATAATTGAGGTTTACAGTTAATTTACTAATAGTTTATTTCTGTGTCATCCATAAATGGGCAAAAAAGTTTGACTGTGTGGTGTACCAGGAGTATTTTTGAACTATGCTTTCCGTTCTCTGTGAAATAGTGCTTGACTATCCCTTTTTGTATCTAGCGTTTGAAACTATTGTTGACATACTGGAAATAGCGTCATACTAACCAGTTTGCTTATTTTTGTGGGATTCTTGAGACCCAAGAAAATTTTTGCTCCGTTATTAGTGTCCTAATAATAGCTATGATATAATGATAGCCTAACTGATTTGCTAACGTCGGATAACCTAAACTTCATACCCTGATTTTTCCGCCCCTGTGAACAAATATAATGGTATTGTAATTGAGAGTCCATCTGTACCTCTGAATCACCAAAAATTAGTGTTAAGATGCTGGAACTGTCTTTAAATGTGACAGCTCAGGTACTGTGACCTTGCTAGCTACAACAACAGAGACCTTTGGAGGGGCTGATTTGTGTTGCTACCTGGCAGAGTAGATTAATTTGCATGAAGGCCTTCAATGTGAGAAACATCCTAACACTGACCTGTGTTTTCAGAAGAAATTTCAGAAGGAAATGACAGACACGGTGAGGGTAATGATAGCTTAGGACCACAGTTGTGCCATGACAAATGTTTCTCTGGGCCATATAAACACTCACACCTTGTGGCTGGGGTGCTCAGGGACCCCAAATTCCAGTTCTCCTTCTAAAGACCCCTTGCATGGACTTTACTAATGACACGGAAAGAAGTTTCCTACTGGTGGAGGGGCCTGGCACTCCGGGACACCTCAATTCCCAGACAAGTATCTTGGCTACTAATTTAAAATTACATTGCCAGGCTTAATGGACAAGTAGCAGGGCTAGGTCTCTGGTTTTCACAGTTACTTTTTGGTCGTAGGTCCTTAAGTTCTGTTGAGCACTTAACATAATTTTTGTACCTCTATCACGCACTGAGATCTTCTAATACAGTGTAGATAGCAGTACTCTTCAGAGTTAGACTCTTGCATTATTTATGTGTAAAAAATTGGTGCAAGGTCTTTTGACAGTAAACAAAGCTTACTAACTCCTGCTCCTTTGAGTTTGCATGTTTTATAGAACAGGAAGTATTTTCTAGGTCAGGGTGTAAGTGTTGCTCAGACATCTTAGTTGTGGACCAAATAGATTTGATTTCATATCTAATATGGGTATTACTTAAGCCTTCTATGAAATACCTACTCCATTTTGTTCCTGGTGCTATTTGATCTTACCGTCATTGGACTTGTATGCAGTGGGAAATTACAGTTGTTAGAACCTGCAAATTAACTTGATTAACAGCATGTAGTGCAGATAAGGACATTTGTTTGGTCTTTGGTCTTGAGAGCTGCTTGCTTCCTGCATTAGGTGTGTGTCCAGGCTGGAGGTTTTGCCTCTGACTAAATCAAGTAACGTATTGCAAATTAAGCTGGATGATATGTGAGTGTAAAACGGTAGCCAGAGCACCCCAGCGTTGCTGTGCTTTTACCTCCACACTAAGTGTCAGTCACTGTCTTATTCAAAATTTTGTGTGTAGGAATTGAAGAAGCAGCAATTATAGGGCTTGAAAATTAAGGTATTTCCTAACATTTCCAATCTTGTTTCATGTTTGTTTTTTATTAGGAAACTGAGCTTATCTGGAGTGCTGAACCCTGGAGTGTTAAGTCATGCTTTTCTTTTGCAGTAGATGACAGAGAACAAATCCTTCACTCTGCTTTTACACATTCAGTCTTTCAGAAACAGCTAGAGACCTTTATAAAATCTATTTCATGACTTGTGGTTGATAACTGGTCTCTGATCTGCGTTGTGTGAACTTGCCTCACCATTTAGATTAGTTCTGTGCATTTTGGATTTCAGTTGTAGGCTTGATAGGCTATAGTATTACCTCAAAATTTTCACTTTCTTCTAAAAGAAGCTCCCTTTTCTTCTTGGTGATGTCTAAAAGATAAAAACTAAAAAACCCCCAAATTAAAATGAATGCATAAATATCCGCCTGCTTCTTTTACACATTTTAAATTAGTTTGTGCTTATAAAGTGATTATTTTCAATAAAATGCTTTACTTTCTGTTGATACTGAAAGCGACAGAATGCATGGCATAAAAGGTTTAAAATAGTCTACTTCTCTCACCTGTAGACATATATAAACCAGGATTTCTATGTACTGAATATGAATGCTAATAATTTGAATAGATGAAAGTATCTAAAATAATTATGAATATTTGGCTAAATAGCCAATATCTGCTTCCATTTGATTTTCACTAGAAAATGGGTTTACACAAACTAAAGCGCTAAAATAGCTTGGAAACAGATTTTGTCACTTCAGTCATTAAGGGCAGTTGTCACCTTGCTCAGTTTAGGCTAAAAAAATCCTAGCTGTTTTTTAGTAGAAAAACTCTGACAAACTGGATAATGAAAGAAAATAAAAGCAACAGTAAAACCTTGTTATCCAGTTTTTATTTTTCTCTGTGCATATTCTGAGGATTATTTTTTTTATTCTAGAAAGAAAATTAAAAACCATTATTAATCAATTGCATTTTAAACAACTTTTCTTCAAATAGTATAAAGCTACTTGCCATTTTTGTTTCCCCAGTCTTTTTTTTTTAGCTCCTTGCTTTTTGCTGTTGGTCTGTAATAGATTTTGGAACAAGATGTGATATATATGTGCATAGGAAGTGGAAATTTTTGTGGATAAGTAACGAAGTTATAGGTGCACACTTCCAAAAACAAGTTACAGCTCTGAATTTACTGATAATTTAATACAGTGGATACAGAGATTATGTAAGCATTCCACAAATAAGTACATGCAGTGCCTGAGATCTTGTGTTTCTTTAGTTCATCGTCTAGGACTTTAACTAAAATGGTACAGATAGAGAGAGACAGACAGCTGGGAATTCAGGACATCACACATGACAGTGGTGGGACAGGTGGGTTTACGCTGTGTGAGACAGGTGTTTTGTGACCTGAGAACATGCTTGGTTCACTCTATAATGACTGGGAAGCTGTTCTAGACATAGGAGACGTGGCAGCAGCCTCGTGTTTCGTGAGTTTTACATTGGTAAAATCCACGACTTCTCTAGACTCACACCTGCTCTACTGCAGTGTGCCAGTAGACATAGTTGTGGATGGAAATTTAAAAGTGAGTTCAACTGGGCCAGGCAAAAGCTGGCAGACGAAATCTAGGCCAAGTCATAGAGCAGCATCTTGAAAACAAAATGTAGAAACTCAGGTTCCTTCTTTCCCTCTTTGATGTGTGTTCTGTGCTTTTGTGAGTAGCTAACGAGCTCTGTGTAATGCTGCCAATATTGAATGTTGCTGATTTTGCACAGAATTACAATATATGACCCACTGAAAGGATCAGGCTGAAGGAGAAATAATAGCAAAGAGGATAAGCAGCTCAGGCATTCATCTTTATGCAGTATTGCTGGGTGTTCACCTTACATTTGACCTTGGCATAATAGTTGGAATAATTAATGTATATGGCAGATATGGTAAGTGATGCAGTAATTCAAAAGGGATTTTTTTTCACTGTGATTTAAAGTATGGAGTCACAGCACTCCCCAAATCTGAGTAACAGGCACCTTCCCTTACCCTACAATTATACTTATCAGTATTTCTAAGTTTGCAATTTCTAGTTCAAATTCCCTAGTTATTGCTTTATTATTATTTCATGTTAGTTTAGAGCCAAATAAAAGCCCAGGTGGTTTCAAAAAAAGGAGTTTCACTTTAATAAAGTGTGACGAAAGATGTTTGCAGACTGCAGCTAGTTCAGCATGGAGCTCCAGGGAGGCCAGGACCTGAAGCTGTCTTCTGAGAACACACTGAGCTTAGAAGCTGAATCCTTCTTCAGGTATTCTGCCCTGAGGAAGAGGAGGCTCTGGGAGGGCAAACCCCCAGTACCTACAGAGAGGTGATCAAGAAGCCAGAGCCAAGCAGATGGTCTTAGGACATGACACATACAAGAGGTGCAAACTGGATAAAGGAAGGAACTTTCTCCCCCTGAAGCAGAGAAAAAGATTTCTTAAGGTAATAAAGTGTTGTATTACTGCCAACAGAAATGGAATCCTTGTGATGACTTGGCTATTGATCGGTTGTATCTCTCTAAGAAAGGTCTGGTCCCTGTCCAGTTATGAGAATTACTTAATAGTAATTAAGTATAACTTTGTTAGACTAGTTTGGTGTTTGGTATGAGTTTCATTTCCCCCCCTCCAAATAATAGTGGAGGGTCAAGGCTTTCTTATTGTAATTGCTGTGATTTGGTGTAATTTTATAACTTTTCCACTGAGTTGTTATTGCAGACACTTAGTGTAAGAGCTTGAGGAAAGCTAGGTTAGGAAGTTAGATTTACTTGCAGGCATACTTGTACTTTCCTTGCTGTGCTTTAGTACAAGGCAGTGGACTGTCATAATGATCGTGATTGAGAGTGCCATGGTCCGGGTTTACTAATGATACAGAATGAATTTGAGTGCAAATAGGTATTTGATATATCCACTATGGATTCAATGTGTGTCCTTCAAATACCTGCCACAACTGAAATTTGCATCCAAGTCACTTTGATGGAAAGGAACTGTGACCCTTTGTACAATTAAAAGGTACCTCTTTGTGTGTGCTTCAAAATGACGCAGTATAGTTATAAAAATATGTATAAAAATGAGATCTTGTAACTCTCATTAAAGCCTGGACTTGTTTTTTAAAAATTAATTTCCCATTCTTAGTTTGTTTGAGTTCCCAAATTTGTATGGTAGGACAATGAAAGAGTTCTGATGTGCCATGCCTAGTTGTCTTTCACAGATTCTGCAGAGGTAACTGCTGGGTCCCTGTGGTCTTGCTTCAACCAGTAGAGTGCAGATTTGAAAACCATTGCCAGATCTAGATTTTTAAAATAACTGGATCACTGTCAGACTTCAGATTTCCCAACAGGTGTGTCCTTAATAGCAAGCTTTTATTTTTCAGGTATGATTGCAAAGATTTGACTGTTTAACATGGTACTATTGTAAAGCAAATACAGCCTGTTGGATACAGCTGCATGGTCTACCAACATCTAGGGAACCTTCTCTTTTAATGTCTGCAGTGGACTTTCTGCCTTCTGCTGCCACTTGGACACCCTGGTGCTCTTGCCTTACCCGACCTGTGGGAAGCTTGCCTTTCCTTTTTTGTGCTGTGAAACTGCTTGCACAATTTGGCCTGCTTCCACAAGCTGATTGGCAACCAGGAGGTTTAAAGGGTGTGATTAGTCCCTAAGCTTATCCCTTTACAGCCTAGAAGAGACACCATTAAAGGGAATTTGAATCCAAATGGGTTGGATTCACCTGGAGATTTCAAAGCTTTAATGTTTTAAATGTCAGATCCTTGGCTTGGCATGACTTTGAAATACCAGCTGAATTTACGAAGATTTTTAGTGCCACTTCCACATGCTTTCTTCTCACCTATTATCAATTAAAGTGCACTTGAAATACCCCATAATTATGAATGCAAAAGATGGTTTTTGCTTGCTTTGTTTTTTAATCTGTTGAACCAGGTCATGTTTTGACGAGTGGATAGGAGAAGGGAGAATCATTTTAAGGTAGTCCTCTTGGTGTGCTGGGCTGTTGGACGGGGCTGCTTGTTAAACTCTGCTAAATAAAAAACTGCTGCTAAATAAAATTGTAATTTGAGATGGTTTTCTCTGCTATTGTGGAGCTACTCTCTGTTTGGCTATTGCTGTATTGTCTCTACCAGAATGACTAATCCCTTTGGGCTTATAAAGTTGGATATTTTTACCCTTGGAATAGAACAGATTGTACCAGATGACAACTTCTATGCAGAGATAGCATATTGATATGTATACATTGTTCATCAAGAGAAAGTATAGATGTGTTAAATACAGCCTAATATTAATTTGTTTACTCAGTTATGTCTTCTCTTATGATTTTGTCATTTGCATTCTTGATTATGAGAAACATTTTATGAGTAAACAGTCTGTCACCTCTTCATTTCTGGGACTCTAGGTTTATCAAATGTGAAAGAAACTTTCCCTGATATTAAAATTTGTGTTCTTGTTAAAATTCAAAATTTAGTAACTTAAATGATAACAAATCAAATACTGTTGGGAAATAAATTTCCTAATAAGCTGAAATAGTCAGATAGGAAACGCTACAGTAATAGAAATCAGATTCTGATTTCATACACTACTTCTTATTGCAGTAATGTTTAATTTTTTTGCTGATACACAAGAACTGAACTTTTCAGAAAGCCTTACATCAAGTTAAACTACAGGGAAATAGCATGTACAGTTCTGATAAATTCACATAATTTTCAGTCATTTTTCAAAGAATAAATGAGAAAAAAAAGAAGGAATTTTTGCAAGCAAGATTATCATGCAAAGATTTTAAATAGGAAGGGACACTGAAATGTATCTGGAATAAAACATTATATTAAAGGAAAAAGATACTAATAATCTTTAGTTTGCTTACCATCTTTGCTGGGAAGAGTTCAAAATTAAGTATAAGATCTCTGTAAAATTCAAAGTATTACGCATGTATTCAAAAGACTAAGTTGTAGGTAGAAGTAAGAATTTACATAGTACCAAAATAGTTCAACAAATTAGATAAGGCATTAGTTTTCAGGCATTTAAAGTAGAAGCCTTGAGCTTTAAAGCTTACTGCAAGTTGAGAGTTGATAATAGTTACTGAGGGATTAATTAGATTTTTTCATAGTTAGGCCATCTCTGAAAAAAAAGTTACTTGGCAGCAGTATGGTTGTGGTCATTAGGCAGGAAAGATGGTATTAAGGTGGTGGCCTCTTAGGTCAAAGAGAGAAATAAAACAGTAGTGGAATGAGAAGTTAGTTGGAGCTACTAGAACATGCTGTGAAATCCACTCCTTCCAGTTCTCTGTGCTCTGCAGCCACCAAAGGGACTGAGCAGAACAGTGCCTGTGCTCCTGCCCTATCAACCACTTGACGCAGTCCCTAAAGTCCATTTCAATTGTCCTGACACTCCTCTTTTCAATCTCATCCCTGTCAGCCTGAAGTATCAGCAGTGGGCAATAATCAGAGGGCCCAGGGAGTTTCTCAGTAATATCCCCTACCCAGGCCCCAGGGAAGCAGCAGACCTCCCTGTGGGATGGGTCCTGTCGACATGTGGGGCTCTCTGTTCCCCTCAGAAGGGAGTCACCCACTACGACTGCCCCTTCTTTTCTTTTTAATGTCAGAGGTGGTGATCTGCCTGACAGATTAAGTGTAATTGGGAGGCTCCCTGGGCAGATCATTTTCTTCTATGTCCTCTGCTGACCCTCTAGATCCAGGGCCTCATACCTTTTCTGAAGTGGCACCTGGGTAGGTTATGGGGGTCTGGAGGAATTTTTATTACCTCCCCGAATAGGGGCCCCTTTCTACTCCCCTTGATCCACCAGGTGTCCTCCTATTGCCTGGCAGTGGGAGGCATGGGAGTCCTCTGACTCCTGGTGGGCCTCCCTCAAGGATAGAAAGGTGGAACTCCACCAATCTATTTCTATTTTAAGCAGCATTTAATGAGCAGCACTCATATTATGCTTGGTATGTGACAAAACTTAACAGATTTGCAGGATAAATAATATGTATCTACAACGTCTATTATAAATACAGTATTTTCTAAAATATGGTTTTTGTATTAATATGCACTTTGTTTTAATTGGTTTAGTAAAGCTGTCAGCATGAAGTGAAACCATCTCATACCTATATGTATTTTAACAATATTAATTTTATTAGATGCAGAAGAGATCAAAATTGGATTATTACAAATTGTTATTTACAAACCTAACTGTGATTTTTTCTGTAAAAGAAAGTACAATAATATTGATGTGAACTCAAGAAACAGGAAAGAGACTCTTCCTATGTACAAAATAAGCTTGTATCTTTTGGCAGCCAGACTTTTTTCTCCCCTGAGCCCAATTTCTGATGCAGTTAAAAGGAACAGAGGAATATGTTCCCCTGAAATCACAGAATCATAGAATGGTTTGGAACCCAGCTGTGTGCCTTGAGAGATCTTGATTTCTTTCTCACTTTCAGAAATCTCAATTTCTGTCCTTCTAGTAATAAGTAATAATGAATTTGAGAGATGGTTTCCCAGTTTCTGCAAAATTTGCAAATAAGAACTTTCTACAGAAAGATACCCCAAGATGTAATTCTTAAGCATGTTTTTATTTGCTCTGCTTTTTGGAGTTAGAGGGGAGGTCTTGCTAGAGGTATGTTTAAAATATTTAGCAAGTAGATGTAAGCTTTTTCTGTTCACCCTTTGGTGCAATTCAGGTAGCTGTGATAAGCACAGAACAGTACACAAAATAACAAATCCTGCCAACAGGCACAGTATAAATTTAGCACTAAACTGCTGTACTCGGGCACTTCCTTGGCAGCCCTGAGAAGGAGCAGAGTGGGTTCGTGTGTGCCTGTAAAGTACCACATGAATATGGAAACTCCTTGTTAGCCAAAGAGGTCTGGCAATTGGAAAATATTAATGGAACAAACTAGATTATAGCGAAATGATTTTACATTTCAGTAAAGATGTGCTGTAACTATCTTAATTTATTTAATAGAGAAAAATAATTATATTTAATTGAGTCGTGACAAAATACAACATCTTTTGTAATGACTAAGTTCTGTTTATTTCTGTCCAGACATTCAAAACATTGTTTTACAGAATAATGAACTTTTGTTTTGGCTGAAACCCATAAACATGTAAGCACATGAGAAAGTTTGAAAGACTATCAATGTCAAATAACTTTCTTTGGAGTATTTAAAATTTTTATCTTAAAAAAATATTTTTAGGAAGCATTCAAGACATTAATTTGCACTGAAGTATGGAAATTGTCCAGGTAGCATCAAAAAGGAAATTAATTACAAAGTCTGAAAGTTCCCAGAGAGATTGTGAACATGAAACCTGAGAGTACAAGTGAAATTTCTGAGATTTTTGGAATAATGTTATGATTTCTCTTGCAAAAATTCAGAAAATGCAGTATACTTATCAGCCTAGACCTTTTCAAGTCTTTCCTTTGTAGGAAAGATTTTCCAGGAAGAGAGTGAAGACCTCTGTCCTTTAATAGTGAGGGTGCAAGGAGGGAGTTCAGGTTGTTAGTCTTTCTGTCTGCCATCTAGAATTGCTGTTTCCAGTTTCCTTCCACTTGGCCACCTATTTCAAATGCCTTATTAATTTCCTAATCCAGTTCATATTTGGTGGGTTGGGCCTATTGCTGTTTGTAGATGTGCCTATGTGACACCTACTTGCCGTGCTGGAAATCTGTGATAGTGTCATATCATAACAGAGTCTGTCTGTTTCTCCTAACACAAGAGATTCTAATTTATTTTTTTCCCCAGAGGTGCGTTGCTAAAATTTAAAAGGAAATTACAAGTTTGAGAGACCTGATGAAAATTACTGCCTGTAAATGGCAAGCAGTAACCGATTTGCTTTACCTCTGCTTTTCAGCACCTCTCTTTGTTCACTCAGTCCTACTTTGGTTTTGCTTCTTAAACCGCCCCCAGCTTTGACACAGAGCCTTTTCCTCTGCAACAGGCTGTCAGCCTTTCTTCATCTCTGAGCATAATAACACTATCAAAGAGGACATAATTTTTTCATACCTAACTTACAGTATCTTAATTTTACTCTATAATGTCAGCTCTCATTAATTCTAATACTAGTTAATTAAGCACAGAAATGATTTTTGAGTCAAAAATTACTTGTAAAATAGACTTATCCTGAACTGTGTTGTTCCATTTGTTAAGTTTGCTCATAAAAAACTATCAAATACTACTTTCTCTTTTAGACCCTTGCTGGTTAATGTTTCTCATGTAACAGGCAACCAGGTACCAAAGTAAGTCTAAAATGAAATTAAATTTCCTCATAAAACTAAGAAAATTTGAAATTATTAATTTGAAATTTATGAAAACTTCTTGTCTGATAAAACTTAACGGAGGTTTTTGACCTGTAGTCCAAGAGGAACAAACAAAGAGGGGAAAATATCTAGATATGTGAGGATCAGCATTATTAAGAAAGGCAAAAAATATTCTTTAGCTGAGACTCAGGAAATCTGAATAGACTTGATAAAAGCTTATTTAAATGCTGTAATAAATATGTATGAATATATGCTGAAATCTATCAGGAAATACCTCTTGAAGGGGAAATGTAGAATGAACTGTAGTCACAGTCATTGTGTCTCAGAAGTTTTAAAAAGAACTAGTAGCTAAAGTGCTAAAATTTTCAAAAAGGTAATAATATGTTATTGACTTCACTGCACACTAGTCCAGAGATAAATTACCTGGTAAGCCTTCTGGATATTTTATCTTTATTCCTGATATGTCACTAAGAGCACTAGCTTTACTGTCTGTATCACTGATGGAAGCTTTATTATCTATATTTACAGTGAAAAAGGACTTCTGGAAAATAATTTTTTTTAGGATACCATGTGAATCTCGAAACTGTGACTATGTCAGAACTGGAGCTATAGTAGTAGCTTTTTTATAGTCAGGAGTGTTTTAATTATCAAGAAATATTTGCTTATTAACAAAAAGCTATTTATTTTTGTAGAGACAGCCTTTGCTTGCCTCAACATTTCTGCTTCTTTTTTTCTCCAGGGCACAATATAGAACTATGATAGCAACTGGAGGAGTCATAACAGGACTGGCTGCCTTAAAAAGGCAAGACTCTGCCAGATCTCAGCAGCATGTAAATCTTGCTGGAGTACCAGTTCCTGAGGAGAAGAAACCCGTTAGACGCCGGCCCAGGACAGATGTGGTAATTGTCAGGGGCAAAATCCGTCTCTATTCTCCATCGGGATTCTTTCTTGTTTTGGGAGTGCTTATTGCATTCTTTGGAATTGCAATGGCCATCCTTGGATACTGGCCCCAGAAGGAACAGCTGTTAGGATCTGAAGATAATCCATCCGTAAATGAAACCCAGACCCCGAGAAGCCAAGGAAGCATTTTACTCCGCTTCTTTGAACAGCACGTGCACTCGGATAAGATGAAAATGCTGGGCCCTTTCACTATGGGCATTGGAATCTTCATTTTTATTTGTGCAAATGCCATTCTGCATGAAAACCGTGACAAGGAAACAAAAATAATACACATGAGAGACATATACTCCACTGTAATAGACATCCATACCCTGAGGATCAGGGAGCAAAAGCAGCTGAGTGGTGCCTTCACTGGCTTGTTGGGGGAAGCAGAACTCCGTCACAGCGGGAGCTCCTGTGCGTCACGGCTGGCTGCGAACACGGTTGCGCCTTTCTCTGGCTTCAAGAGTAATCTTAGAATGGATAGTTCTGCTGAAGAAGATGAGATTACCCTAAATGAAGATAGGACCACTAGTAGCCTCCTACCACCTCTGCTGGCTGAGCAGTCTGGTTCAGTCTTTGGACTTTACCCTCACTCCAGCAAGGCTTCAGATGACAAAAACACGAACTCTATAAAGTGTGAAACAAAATCCATTGTATCTTCTTCCATTAGTGCTTTCACACTGCCAGTAATTAAACTGAATAACTGTGTTATCGATGAACCCAGTATAGACAACATAACTGAGGACTCAGAGATCACCAGAAGTCAGTCTAGAAATCTGTCAATGGATTCTCTGGCCATTCCATTAACTGATACCAATGAATCCTACAGACCGGCTGCTTCCATGCTGCCACGACACAATTCCTTTGTGGACACTCCATCTGATCCCTTCAAATCTTCTATGACTCTCGGACCAAGCACAGGAAAGCTTTTGTCTCCTGGTGCTGCCAGGAAGCAGTTTGGTTCCAACACATCTTTGCATCTTCTGTCTTCACATTCTAAGTCCCTGGACTTGGACAGGGGTCCGTCTACGCTCACTGTCCAAGCTGAACAAAGGAAACACCCCAGCTGGCCCAGACTGGATCGGAGCAACAGTAAAGGCTATATGAAACTAGAAAACAAGGAGGACCCAATGGATAGGTTACTTGTGCCACAAGCAGCAGTCAAGAAAGACTTTACTAATAAGGAAAAGCTTCTTATGATATCAAGATCTCATAATAATTTGAGTTTTGAACATGATGAGTTTTTGAGTAACAACCTGAAGCGAGGAACTTCTGAAACAAGATTTTAATATTTAAGTTGCAATTTAGAAGATATCTTATGGTATTTTTTAAAAAAGCATTTTTCAGTGAGACTGTACAAGCCTGTTCTTAACCAAATGCTTAATAGCCCATTAAAATTGGCTTGTGCGAACAGAGATCTTCATCATTGTAATAGCAGGAGTTTCTTGTCTTGGTAACATTCAGGTGCAATACTGTACATTGTCATTGCTCGGACAGCTTTGTTACGACTGATTCCAATTATTCCCAAGTCACTATCTCTTTTGTTCTATATACGCATGTTACTTTTCACCAATTTGACTCCAGAAGATTGCATTAGGAAAAAAAGCTCAATTTACATCAGCCTGTAAGTTCTCTTGATTTAAAGACTGCAAGAGACTGAAAGCAGTGGTCTTGTGGTCTAGAATGGGAAGTGAACAGGAGCACGTACTGGAATTGTGAAATCCAGAGCTTTATTCCTAGGTGTTGTCTTTCACATGCAGTACATCTCAGTAACTGCAGTCTTGCCATTGTCATAGTGAGAAACTTGTTTACATACTGGGGTGGGTGGATAGAAAAGAGTGGATATAATAAAACCATTTTTGTGAATACACTGTAATTGATCAAGCTGAATACCAGTGTTGTGAATTATTAACTATGCTTTGTACAATAATCTTTCTACATCCATTGTAATTTAATCCTGTAACTCTGGAAAAGCATATATAAAGTAAGAAATCTGATTTTTTTTCTGGGACTAAGTCTCTAAACCACTTTGATTGGCAGCAGTTTTAAAATCAAAATAGAAAGATTCAATTAAAATCTTAGGAAGATGATGAATGCCAACAGGATTTTAGAAACATGGTGTATAATAAGATGATACTGTAACTTGCATCTGAAGACAATAATGGAGAATGAATATATTGCCTCTCGTTACAATAACAAGATGCTAAATAACTAGATCTTTATGTTCAAAATGCTGATACAAAGCATACAATTCAATATGTATACTAACATAGTATGAAAGCCCCTTGCCTAAATTTTGATTTATATATTTCACATAATTATTGGTGTGATGGTTTACCAAAGGCATAGCTGTGTCAATTTGCATTACAAGATTTTGCAAAAGGAATTGACATTTAAAACAATGTTTTTCTTAGCAAAGCAAGCTTCACAGCTGACAGTTGTAGGCTATTGCTAAAGAAAAGAATTGGGATGTGCATATCAGAAGGTTTTCATGTATTTCATTGCTGTTTAGGCCATGATCCTGCCATTACAGCCGCACTAGAGAATGTCCCTTCAAAGCTGCAAGGCTCACCCAAACAGGGTGTTAGTCTTAATTGGTTGGATTTGATACATTCACTTACCCTAAATACTCAGGAATTATTTTTAATGGCTTTTCCCAAAAAGAATAAAGCTTGTTAAAATGTTGTAATTTCTCAATTACTTAGATTATGAAAGATCAAGGATAAAATACCTTTTTTTTTTTTTAAATATTCAGCTCCGTATTTCAACTGCGCAGTGTTTATCAGGAGCGTTACTTGCTCGGTGAGTTGAGGCATAGTGTTAACTGTTAGAACCTCAAGCCTATATATTGTAACAGAGTTGGCTAAATATTTTGCTATGAAGCTTTTAATAACTCACTGGTTTGTGTTCTTAAGACATTTGCTATTTTTTGCAATAAAACGTCTCTCTACACGTCTGTGTAAGATCTGTCTTTTCCTCTATGATCTCTAATCTTACATACTAAAGTATAATTGGGTATCATGACACTGTACACAACATTGTGCCGAAATTACTAGCCTGCCACAAGATATTTCTTCATGAGTAATTGATTTCAGTGACGTGTCTACACATGGAAAGGCTGAATGCTTTTTTTTACTGATGAAACGTGAAATGTATTCAAAGTGGTTTTGCTACAAGAAACTTTGTGTAAAAAGAACATCGTGCTCATTTTAGTTTGGCAGGAAGTATTATTTTAAAAATGGAAAACACTATTAAAGATTTGAGTGATGTGAGCTTTTTATTTCCTTAATAGCTATATTAAATCACAGCTTAAAAGACTTTTCGCATACTATCATATTCGGGAATGGTAGTTCCTTTGTAAGTATAGCAGGGGATGAGCTTTTAATTTTAACACAGATAGTAGGTACTGAAAAATGTACTCACTTGGGAAAAATTTACCAAGATAAAGCTATCAAAATAGAACCATATAAAGAAACTTCATGGCTGACAGACCTACTACAAAAATGTTCCCATATTAACATAAAATGAACTATTTCATTCAGATAATCTCAGGACTGTTGAGGTTGAAAGGGACCTATGGAGGTCATCTTGTCCACCCCCCTTCCTGCTCAAACAGGGCTGTCTCACCATGAGCTGGTTGCCCAGAACTGTGTCAAGATGTTTTTTGCATAACCCCAAGGAGAATGACCCCAAGGTCACAACCTCCCTTTGTGACCTGTGCCAGTGCTTGGTCACCCTCACAGTCAAAGAGGTTATCTAATGGTCATTGGCACCCTCCTGTGTTTCACTTTGTGTCCATTGTCCCTTGTCCTGACTCTTTCCAGAGCCTGGCTCCTTCTTTTTTGTACCTCCTTCAGGTATTCATACAAGATCCTCCTGAGCCCTCTCTAGGCTAAACAGTCCCAGCTGATTCAGCCATTCCTCATAGGTCCCTTCGTCATCTCTGTGGCCCTTCACACAATCAGCTCCAGTATGTGCATGTCTTTCTTGTTCTGAGGATACCAGAACTGGACCCAACACTGGCCACCGATGTGGCCTCACCAGTGCTGTGTAGAGGGGAAGGATCACCTCCCTTCAGTGTTCATGTAGGACATTGCATAGTTTTATATTCCTTAGGTAGTTCCAACTCAAGCTCAGGTTGGGAAAACTTGTAGATGTTCAAGAGGCCTGAACATAGTCAGACGTCAGAAACTGCAGTAGGGCAAAGATGTCTGGACCTTTTGCAATACACAGGGGTATACCGGAACCTTACAGTGGCCAAAATAGGAGCCACATGCTGTTTGCAAGTAAGGAACTGATAAAGACCAAAGCATGCCTTAAATTGTATCTTTAGGCTGTAAATATCCTATTTCTGATGCAGTTCACAGACCTTTCTAAAATTTGATTGCCATTATTGATGTGCAGCCCCACAATGAGTTTCTCAGATACACTGCAGGGTGAAAAAGAAGCCAAAGTCAGGACAATTTTGTCATCAGAGAAAATTGTGGAGCTACACCACAAACTTTTTCCTAGAATAAGAAGCTAAACCTTACATCTATTCTGAGGACCTGTTATGGTTCTGCATCCTTTATATGTAGTAACTCCAAAAAAAAAATTGAGATCATACAAACAATGAGTTTTCTCTTTCCTCTGCCTAAGACTATTAAAAAATGTAGGATCTACTTCTTAGGTAAGCTTCTTAATCACTGCCTGTGGATCAGACTGATGATTACGTCTGCCCCTTCTGAGCAAAGCACATTTTTTTTGGCAAGTTTCATCAGGAAATAAAGAGCAACACTCTACAATGATAGGATTATGATGCTGGGTTACAATCTCTTCCAGAATTGCTTCTGTATTTTACATGAAGTGGTTTCTGGATAAAATCCTTGAAACAGGGCTTGGGTTCTTGACAGGTTGATAGTTTAACTACTCCCTGGTGATTCCAATTTACTCTCCCTGGGAGGCAACGAACCAAACCCTTCTTGCAGAGCAGTGCCGACTTCAGCAGGAGGGATTGACAAATGCTTTCAGCTGCTCAATTGTACGTGGCTTAATGGATGGGAAGGCATGAGTTTTCTCAGCAGCAGAAGGATTTTGGCACAGTATTACTCATCCTGATGGCTGCCCTAAGGCTGGAGCTGTGTAAAGGATGGAAGGGTGATCTGGCACCCTCATTATGGTCTTGGAAGAAAGTGAAATTTTATGTTATTAACTGAGCAGAATCGTTGAGCTTGCCAGGTTTGGAGGTAGACATCTACAACTGTCCTGCCTCTTACATTACTTAAATAAATTTTTTTTGCAACTATATCATATTGCTTTTCTCAGATCACAAGTTGATTTTGGTCATTCTTAAAATGCAGCATTGCTGGTCCTATAGTTTCTGCTGAGAGAAATTTGGGAAATAGGATTAACCTGCTGCAGCAGCTTCTCTCTGAAAAGAGTTTTATTCTGCTTATAGAGTTCCTGGATTGCTTTAGTCTTATACTCTTAAATTATTTCTTTATGTGAGCTTTTTTTTCTAATCCTTTCCAGGAAATTCTGTCTTCATCTTCCCAGCACTCTTAATTTTTCCTACCAAATATGGTATTGTGATGAGCAAGTATAAATCTTTTAGCAAGACTGTGCATGTGTATATGAGGGTGCAAATGGAATAAATAGCCTATTACAATGTAGGAGTGCTTCAATTAGTATGATTTAGCTACTCAAGGGCAAGTTCATGCCCTTTGTCTAAATCTTTTTAAATTAAACTCAGAAGCAAATTGATTGCAGTTATCACAGCTATTCTGTTTAACTTTCAAGTGACACTTACTAATTCCTCCATCCATATTCTATGTATGGCCATATTGCTTTGTATTTCAGGATTCAGTATCTGAAATAAACCTCAAATATTTTACAAATTCAGTAAAGCCCATTTCTTAATAGTATTATTTTTCTGAGTAACAGTTGGCAGAATTACAACCGTAAGTCTCATTAGGAATGGAAATGGATTAGTTAGAATACTTTTGTTTTAGAATCGCCAGCAGGTCAAGGGTGGGGATTCTGCCCCTTCGCTCTGCTCTTAGGCCCCACCTGCAGTGCTGCATCCAGCTGTGGGGTCTCAGCATAGGAAGGACATGGACCTCTTGGAGTGAATCCAGAGAATGCCACCAAGTTGATCAGAGCGCTGGAGCACCTTTCCTGTGAGGAAAGGCTGAGACAATTGGGATTGTTCAGCCTGGAAAAGAGAAGGCCTCCGGGTGACCTAATTGTGGCTTTCTAGTACCCAAAGGGAGCATACTAGAAAGATGGGGCAAGACTATTTACAAGACCACACAGTGACAGGACAAGGGGACATGTATTCAGACTGAAAGTGAGTAGGCTTAAATTAAATATGAGGAAAAAATGTTTACTGTGCAGGTGATGAGGCACTGGCATGGATTGCCAGGAGAAGTTGTGGATGCCTTACTCCTGGAGGTGTTCAAGGCCTGGTTGAATGGGGCTCTGAGCAACCTGGTGAGTTGAAGGTGTCCCTACCCATGGCAGAGGGTTTGGAACTAGATGATCTTCAAGGTTCCCCTCCAAGTCAAATTTTAAAAAGTTCATTGAAATTGAAATAAAGCCTCTCACTGTATTAAATAAAAATCTGTATGTCTAATCTGTTGTGTTGGTTCCAATTCAGGTAGATAATGCTTTAGCGGAGAGTTGTCTACAACCACTGTGAATTGTCCATAGGAAAAAACATAAAGCCATTGTTTCCCCTTATCAGTTTTTATTCCAGCTAGTGTAATTATTCAGGATAGCATTCACAGAAACATCTAATCCATTTCTGAATCCCACTAAGCCTTTCAGTTCACTGGTATAATTTCGAAAACTACTGCAAATAATTATGAGTTGCCAGTAAATATATTTCCCTTATCAGCTGGCCATTCTTATCATCACTGTAATTTCATTGCAACAGCCAATGGCCCCACTATTAAAAAAAATTGTTCCAGGAATAACCTCATATCCCATGTAAATATATTGATATTTCTGAGGGTTTATTTTTCATATTTTTAAAGAAATTAAACACTTAGTTGGTCAGAGCTGTCCTGTGATTCACCATACAACTCGTTTAGCACTAGGATCTTTTTGTTCTCAGAATAGGTTCCTACTTTGTAGGCAATGCTGTATCTGGTTTTGGCCTCTAAATGACATGGTTTTTTTACTTTTATTATTATATTCCATTTCATTCCAGCCCATTGGACAATTCAGTTTTCCTTCTGATCTCTTTTATATTGACGCCACTTACCTACTCAGTGCAGCCCAACAGGAGTAGATCTGTGCTTGTTGTCAAGGGCTCACTGTCCATCCTGGCTGCATTTTAGAGACTTTACTTGACTAGCTCACACTTGGGCTGGTTGGACTGAACATCCTTTGATGACTGGAATATGTTATGGGCTTCTGGAGGACAGTTCTTCATTTATTTGCCTATGAAGGGAGTCCAGTGTGTGCTGTGAGATTGCTCTTTGGGATGAACTGAAGTGTAGTACACGAGGCCAGCTTGGAGATTTATTTCAAAGGAGCACTACCAACCTCAAAAAACCATTTTGCTCAGCCACACCCTCGGTAACTTCTGAGAATTGCATCAGCAAAAATGTACATTTTCCATAGATCTGATAATAAATACCATCTGGTAAGATCAGTTTCATGTCATCCTTTAAAAACCTCATTGATTATCTCCCTGAAGACTTATACACCCCCTACCAGCCCAATCTGCCACCTCCTCATTTGATACTCAGCGTATTTTTCCTTCAAATTCTCTTTTCCATCTTGGATAATGACTTCACATGTGCTACTGTATGAAATGCTTTGCTTAAGTCAGAGCAGATGAGCTCTACTGCGTGTTTTGTCCAGAAAATTTTTATTTCAAAAAGAGATACCAGTTTAGTGTGGCACATCTACTCTGCATCTTACCCTGCTTCCTATTTTCATTCTAGTCTTTAGTGTCTTGATTTTTTATTTTTCTGAAGCCTTCCATATGACCTGTATCTGACAGGTTTGCAACTGGACAGATAACTTTTCCTTCTATCTGCAATTTCATAAGTAAATAAATTTAATGGATTACTACTTTTAGCATACATTGCCTTACCTCTGTCAGGTCAGTTGACTTACTGAAATCCCTTGCTACAATGTGTTTCACACGCCGATTTCTTCTGTCTACTGTATTGGAGATTGTGTGCCCTCACACTGTGAGAGCATCCAGGGCTTGAATTTAGCTTTCTCATAGGTGAGGAGTTTCATAGCTTCCATTTTCACAGTTTCTTTTTTCCATTTTCCACACTTTTCTATCTCCCATTTCCAGATTGTTTTTCCTATTGGTGGCCTCTTCTTTGCCATTTCTAATACAGTTACCCTAGCTGAAAAAATGAGGCAGAGTAATCACTTAGCATATAGGCTTAATCTGGAACAAACTTGTCACTTTGAGTGGTTTTGAGGCAGGGGTTGTTTCATTTTAGAAGGAGTTAAAGGGTGGCCAAACATGGCACTTCAGCCTTTGCACTATGTTCCCACGCTCACTGCTCTGTAACATCTATTTCCTTACTGTGTTTCCTCACATGAGGTGTCGGTGGTTTTTTTTATTTCATTTTGGTGTCATTAATCCATCTGGGTCTGGAGTTATTTCCAGAAGCTTTGTACAGTTAAGGTGTACATTTCTGTGCTGCTGGTTTAAAAAAAGGTCTATCTTACCTGAGACCCAAATCACCATCCTAGCTGACTTCAATAACTACTTTTCTTCTGAAACTTGTCAAAATTTGTTCAAAAGAGAACCGTTAACTTGAAGTTCCAATGTAATTTACCCTTTCTGTTTGAAATTAATTGGATCAGCTCATGAGCACTTGAGTTTCCAGGAGCATCTTGTCTACAGCACATGCAGTGCTTAACAGGAGCCAGTTGGTGTTTGCTACAGTGATTGTTTGTGGTAGAGATCTTTTGGCTCTTGTACCTGGGGCTATCTCTGCTCAGCTGTCACAACTACCATTTGTTCACAGTCTTTTTTTTTTTCTGGGAAATTAAGTTTTATACAAAGTGAAGGTAAAAATTCTAGGTAAAGGCAATATTTACCTTGGTTAGCAATGATCTGCTTTTTAATTCAGTCACCACAGGAAAAAATACTCCTGTGCTTCTACTTACTTATCTTGATTATCTGGAGGTTTGCAATATTTGTCCAATGTACTTCTGAAAACAATGAGCCAGAACTGTTATCCAAGATGAGAGTATAATTTTACTATGGGCACTCAATGGAATATAATATTTTCAGTAATAACCTGTAGAGTTTCCATAGTTCCAGAAGATCATTTTTGAGTCTGTTAAACATGTATTTTCATTGATGTGCTTTCATAAATGCTATTTTGATATCACCATACAGAAGCACTTCACCTAACTCTTTCCAGGGTGCAATTTTTTAGCATTTTTCGGAAATAATTATATTTACTCACATTTTATTCCACCTTAAAGGAATGTTGCTCCAATTATTGTTGTGATTATTGTCTGACTGCAATGACTATGTTCTTCATTGATTCAAATAAAAATATGTGAATGAAATATATGAAGATCACCTTCTATCACACAGAGGGTACAATACAGTTAAACTCATCTGGCACCCGTAAAGAATTCATTATCATTTTAGCATTTGGAAGCACTCTCATATATGATGTGAGCATATCGTGTTACCTCCAGCAAACAAGTGTTCTTTATTATCTCTTTATGAGGACTAGGAAGAGAATTAGATTTGTAACTTTATTACATGGCAGCAGTCTTTGATTCTTGCATAGAGGAGTCAGATGAATACAACAGATTAGGAGGGGTTAAGAATTAATAAAATGGACATTAGATTCTCATTAAACTATACTTTATAAATCCATATGCCTTATAACTAACATTGACATGGAGGGCTCTTAGTTATTGTCACAGAAAACAGTCCTGATTATTCTACTAAGGAAGAAACTCCACCTGTTTCTTTTCCACTGAATTTTTGAATGAATGCTTTTATTCTTATGGCATTGTTACCTATCTCACTGTTATCTAAGACTGACAGTTTTTTGCAAGGTTTTTCATGCTTTATCTTAATACCTCATTTTACTCTGCAGTTTCCTTTTGCAGGTAGGACAGGTTAGGGCATTTCTGGAAGCCATTAGCAAGTCCCTGATATTTGCAGTTTCACCTATATCCCAGACTGCCAGGGGACAGATGGGCCTCAACTGATTGTGCAACTCACCCTCTCTTCGTAATATCACAGTGAATCAGATGAATTGTGATTTTGGACAGCATTAATAGACTAATGGTTTTTAGAAACATAACAGGCTACAGCTTCTAATATCTGTTCTAGTAATGAAGCCCTGTGAATCTATGGAGTACATCTCAGTGATTTTCTGTCTGTATTTACTCTTGTCATCTTTCAAGCATCCGGTGTCTTGGTGATTGTCTGTGAATGAGCACACCATTTGCAGAAATCACAATCTCTTCCTGAAAAGAGAGCAGAAAGTTTTCTTGATACATATTATTAGTACATCATTTATTCAGCTTCTATTCTGTTGCTAAAGGTAGGCTTGGGTGCTTTTTAATGACTGTGTGTTTATAATAGTCAGTTACTTTCTCCTCAGAGATCTGCAGATCTTAATTAGTTCGTGTTATAAGCAGCTTTCCAGACCTAAGGCAGATGGAAAAAAAATGTATCCCTAAGTCCTTTGATGTCTTACTGACTTCTGGAACACATTGAAAGATTTATTTTTGTAAATTAAATTATTTAATTTGAATCATGTGCTAGATCATATATGCATCTGAATTTACAGACATAGTAATGTGTGTATATATACACAACGTTTGTTATTAGATCTGAAAGCTGATCTACTTCAGAATATTCTGCTTTTGTTGCTCATCAGAGAAAACAGCAGGGTGCAAAGAGAGTGGGGAGAGGAAGATACGTGTGTCCAAAATGATGGGCTGCCTTTATTTGTTCCTGCCTCGGTGGAAGTAAGCACAATATAAATCATTAAAGCAGAAACTCATAAAGTGTGAAATTTATTAATGAGATTAAAGAACCGTAAAAGCAGTCTAGCATCCTGAGTCTGGGACTGTGCAGCCTAAAATAATACTAAACAGAGTCTTGAAGAATTCAGGCTACTATGTTATTAAATTCTCTGACTTTTAAAAACAAGGTGGCATCTCTGATTTTATCATTTTTGGAAAATCCCAGAAAAATTAAAAAGTTAGTGCCCTGAATCAGAAAGAGACCTGTTGCTGGCAACAGACTTGGAAAGTTCATTGCAAACATATTTCTGTTCTTATCACACACTTGCAGATGGAGTGAAGCCCTTTCCTCATCTGGGGGCTTATGTAAGTAGAGGGACTAGGTAAGTAGCAATATGTTTATTGATATAAACCAGCGATTTAACAAATTTTGTTTGTTAAATTGCTGGTTTATATCAATAAATATGGTAAAAGTGACCGTGGTTTTAAAAAATTCGATGGTGAGGTACATTTGATTATTTATTGCAGAGACAGGATCAGGCAAAACTGTCAGGGGGTCCATCCTCATGAATTCAAGAAGAGCCCCTTTGTGTTCTGAACTCCTTCTCAGAAGGAAGTTTAGGTACAGCTAGATCCAGAATTGATCTAGCCCCCTCCTTCCTGCATACAGTTTATGTCTAAAGGATTATATGTACACAAACAATCCTTTTGTACCACCTTAGCAAATATTTCAAAGAAGATTGGCATCTCTTACCAAGAATCTGTTGTGGCAAAGAATGTCTCAACCTCAAGAAGTAGCCTGCAGAAGCATCCCTACTCACAGGGAGATCTTGGTGTGCAGCCATGCAGGCAAACTTGACAGGCCCTGGGATGTCCTCTATTTATGGAGTAAGATGATTGACTTCCAGTCATATTTGCATGCCAGCAAGATATCTGGGTCACTATTCTAGAAATAGTCCCTGTCTGCCATCTTGCCATCCATCCCTGAAGTCTGGAGTTGGCTGGATGAAGCCCTCACAACCCTCACTGGTGGTTATCGCATAAGCAGGGGAGGAGCAAACCAGCACACACATTATTGACAAAAAGCAAGAAAACCCTATGAAGACATGATCTCCTTAATATGTGGTATAAAACATCATTAAGATGCATGTTTCCAAATTCTTCATGCAACAAGAAATCACTCTTTCCTTTTGACATCCTGGAACTCACACCTGTGTACTGGCTGGAAAGGGAATGGCCACTGGACTTCCCAACACAGTTTTGCAGCCCCTTTGAGTCAGATCTCTGAGAAGATCAGTGGCTGAGACTCCTTACAGAGTGAATATTTATCAAAATAAATAAGCAGTAAATTCCATGCAATCACACTAGTTTCCCTTCTTCCCTCCTTGACATCAGGAATGCAGACCACAGTAAAGAAACACTGTAACTTTTCAGATGTGTTGATACCAATCTTTGCGAGCATGTGTAGGTGTTGGCAGCTTGAAAGGCATTTAAATGCTTTGTAAGAAAACAATGCTTTGCAGAATAAAAACTAGAATTTATTTAAAAGATAACCACATAAGCTTCAGGCATAGCCCTTACTTTTCAAATGCAGATGCAAAGGATCTTATAGGGATAAGGTATAAGCTTCACCAGGGACAGGACAGGTATGAGGCATGCAAAGCTTCGTGACAGGGGAACACTAGCCTGGATCATGGTTATAAACTTGGTTTCGGAAAAAGAGGACTGCTTTTCACTGAACCAAACAAATAATTAATTAGCCATAGATAACCTTATTTGCAAGGATATTTTTCACATTTGCTTTTGATGATATCAACACTTAAAAGTGCTTTCATCCAGGTGCCAGGATAAGCAACGTGGGAGTACTCCTGGCAAACACATACAGGGATCATGTAGTCCAGCTAACATTAATTTTCCAGTTAATACCTACAGAAAAGAAAATCTGCCTTGCATTCAGGTTAGATTTCTTTATGTTATCAATCTAAGAAAAGCTTTTGTATTTAATAAAATATAGATTCAGAATAAAGAAACATGCAATGGGAGACAGAAAGGATTTGTGTTACTTAAAACCTGAGCACAGTGAGATGTGAAGAGAACACTGGCTTTCTTGAAGTGGAAAATTCAATTTGCTGAAGCTGACAGATTCTCTGTAGCTACTTACATCACCCAGGCTGAGTACTATGGCAAGGAAGATGGATCGTTTCTAGGTGTTCAGAAAGCTCAGCCATAATCTGCAAAAATGTTTACCTGAATGTCCTCCTAAGGAGCCCAGGGCCTGGTTTAGTGAAGTGCTTTGCTTTTATTGCCTACAGATTACTTTCTTTCTGAATGAGTGTCTGCTAGGATAAAGATGTAAGTTATAAGTCACTTTAAAGCTGCTGACATTTGGAGGACAAACATAGTCGTGTTGTCATTACCTTCCCCCTTAAGATAGTGTGGTCTTTTGTCTTACATTTTCAAGGTTGTAGAAGGAAATGATACTGCAGAGGAGTAAAAGTTATTTAACTTTTAAAACTGGCTTCTCTGTGATGAAACTCTGACACAGAACTTGTAGAAATTGAATTAAAGTGCTTTTGAAAGACTTATGCTTCTTGTCAAAAACCACACTCTTGAATGAATTCTGAATAAGTTTGGTATAGTGGAAAAATATCACCATCTGACAGAGCTAACTACATGCCATTTTGGAGAATGGGTAAATTATATGGGCAAGGATTCTTATCATTTTTCTATTTATAGAACAGAACCTGTTGCAGAAATATGTTCTGGCCCCCTCCTTCCTGCGTGCAACTGCTTGAAACATGTTTATTTTTAAATTTTTGGAGCTGGCCAGAGGAGTTAAAATGGCAGTATCTCCTCCTCCTATAAAGGTGTTGGCTGCTCCATATCTGTTCATCATTTAGCATCTGCTCTATTTAAAAGAAAGTATCCCCAGAATACAAATCCAGCTGAAGTGACCTATTTGTTTTAATGCCTCTCTAATAGTAGGAAAAAACCTTAATAACTAAAGTTAGTGGTGATGTGAGTGTGATAAGCAAGAGTCTAAAACAGATTGAAGACCCTTTAGTTATTTCATATATGCTGCTAAGTTGTAAGGGATAATGTTTTATTATCCTAGGAACATCGAGTATATTGGGAACTTTACAAAGGTGACAGAAACTTCAGTATCTGTGTTTTACAATAAGGTTTACATCAGTATTGGGTACACATGTTCATGTAGTCACCCATATCTCCTGCAAATCCAGTAGCTGATACTACAACTGATTCATCTATCTTAAAATGACATTTATTTTCCAGTAGAATTGCAGAAAATGTCCGTTTCTGGACTTCTGCTTAATAATATGGGAAAAGCTGAACAGTATCAGAAATACCAACAGGACTAGAAGGATGCAGACCCTGAAAATATCATAAAGTTTCCACTTAATCTTGTCTATCTGAATCAACATAGTTCAATTTACAATAAATTCCTTCAAGATTCTTTTGTTACTCAAGGCTGTGGGTATCATCCTAAAGCTCAGAATGTAGTACATGTCTTTTTCAGTGTGAAGGAACCATCTGTTTTTTCTCCTACTCAAGTAATACTGACAAAGGACACATATAACTGCTGAAATGTTATCTCAAAGGAAAACAACATTTGCTTTCTCCAAGCAACATAAATAACATATTGAAAAGTATATGAACATCCACAGCATATATCTGGTTGGATATAGCAGAATTTAATTAGTTAACAAAATGTCAATGTTTTATTGGTCAAAATTGAGGTTTATATTTCTTTTTCTCTTAGCCCTGTCACCTTTCTGTGTTTCCCATCACAGTGAAAGTAAATGAGAGGGAGATATTTGCCCAGCAGATTGTCTAAATCCTTCCCGTTTCAGACACTTGCCATTCCAATTTTTGTGCTTAAATTAGCTGTCTTTTCCTTCTGACTCTGTCCATCATTTTCAAACTGTGGATGTTTTCAGTAGGAGCAGCAGCATCCTTCATTGCTCATGGGGAAGGAAAGATTTAACATGTACTTAAGGCAATGCAACAATATCAGGGGCACGGCATGAAACTCAGAGCAATGTGTCTGGCACACTCCTTCTTTCCATTGCAAGAATGGCTGAGTTAATGTATTTTCCATGTCATTCTATCTCTGTTCCAGAATCACAGCTTATCCTTCATAGCCTGCACCTTACAATAGTGCCACCACAAGCCTCAGGCTACAGATATCCTTGTAAAGGTGCCACCAAATACAATGCATACTTGAAAACATACTAGTTCTTGTTAAAGATCTCCTTGTAGAATCTCAGATATAAGTTCTGTTTGCTTTTGGAGGAATGAGCATAGGAAGAAATTTGGCTTTATAGCACTTCTAGAAAGTTAAATTATTTTTGTAGGGTTCATAGAATCATATTTTTATGAGCATTCATAAACTTAGGAGCTGATGCTATTGGCAATATTTCTAAAGCAATGAAAAAAAAAAAAAAAAAAGCCCAAAACATCTTATGTGTAAACAGCAGGGCATTGCTCACATTTCATGTTAAAGGGACAGAAGTCCCTTCAGTAAATTTTCTCCTGTTTTGCTTGGTTTAAATGTTGTATGTGGGATGGAAAATGACCTGCTTAGTGTTTAGGCCTCTCACGGATACCTGCCTGGCACTGTCTGATTTCCTGAAAGAAAAACCCAACTCACAACTCGATAATAGTTATGAGGAAGGTGGCTGTAGAACAGTTTCTCTCCTCCAGGGAAAACCTTGGCAGTGCAGGGCAGGGTCTGGAATCTGACTTCAGTTTCATCATCAAGCCTTAATTATAAATATAAAAGAGATTGAACAGAAAAAAAAAATTACAGGATTGTTTGGAGTGTGACTACAGTTCTGGATATACATCAGGATGCAGAAGGAGGCTGGTCCCTCCAGTAGTGGCTTTCCTGTTTAGTGGAATCATCCTTGCTTCCTCCTAATAAATATGCAATGTATTTATTCTCCTTCACTCTTTTGATGAAAAAGGACAATAGTAAAATATTGAGTAAGAGTGAAAGTAAGAGAAATAAGTGGTAAAATATCAAAATGGAGTAACTGGAAAGTAGAAGTTTTTGTGAAATGCTTATTTTGAAAGAGAAAAGAATGGAGGTGTATTTCTGGTTTTGGTTCCATGCAAAGCTATTAAATAAAGGGATATTTAGCATTTTTTTTTCTTTTCTTTCCTTTTTTGCCTGGGCACAGAAGCTGCACTCCTCTGGTCTTTCACATCCTCTTCATTCAGCCAGGTTCAATACATATTTTTCTAAAAATGCCACAGCAGGTAACAAATGGAGCTGGACATGAAGTTCTGCAGCAGCCAGCCAAGGAGTGAGATGCTTGTTGTGTGGGGAGACTGCCAGGGAAAATGGAGGGAAAATTGCCAGACAAGATCAGGATATGGAAAAAGGAAAAAACTGACCAATTGCAGAAAATGTCCATTTTCTTTCCTTAAAGTTAAGCAGCATTCCTCAAGAGGGAAAGCAGGCAACTGAGACAAAAAGAAAGGCAGGATATTTCTCCTCCCAGTCCTTGTAACCCAGAAGAACTTTGTGACAAACATCAGGGATAACTACTTTGTGAAGAACTACATCTCTCCCACCCAGTAAGCCTGGGGAATCAGCAAAGATACCACAGACTACTTCAGAAGCTTAGCCTGAAAAAAATCAGCATCAGGAGGTGATTTCAAGTCTAGAGATAGCAGAAGTGCCTGAGGTCTTGGCTGCCCTAGATTATGAACCAGGTAGGAGTCTGGTGACAAGAAACTGGACAGGTTGCTGAGCAAGCAAGAAAGCTGTCACAGGAGTGACTCTCCACAGGAGGGGTACAAGCTGGCCCAGAACAGAGCTAAAGGGGCTCTGTCAAAGACAGTGACCCAGCAGAGAGTTGAAAATTGTGTATTTTGGGAAGTGGGGGGTTGAGGGCTGCTGGAAAGAGTCCTGGAAAGCAGTAGGTGCCAAAGAACTGTCTGCTGTAAACATATTGCCAATTGTCATGGTTTGATTGTAAGTCTTGCACTATTTGGAGACTAATTTTCTTGCTCTTTGTAGGAATAGATGTTCTCATTGGAGGGGAAAACAAACCCTAGAAAATCCCTTTGTTCTTTACCCTCTGTCCTACCAAAACCCCCATGACTGTTGTTTGAGCATATTCTGCATATTCACAAGAGAAAAAATGATGGAAAAAAACTTAAATTTTTAAATTTAAGCAGTTATTTTTAAAGTACCTGAATTTTTTTGAAGGGAGACTCTTGATTTTTTTTTTTTTTTATTTTGATGATCTGGGCCTGGAGAGAATCAAGGTAGCTATAAAAGCTCATGAGAGGTTAGCTCCTTTTGGAAACAGGGAGATCCTTGTAGAGCCATGTGCACCCAAAGGAAACATACATGTTCATCTAATGTGAAACAGGTTATAGGTATCCCGGCAGTGAGTCTGAATCTGTCTTGTGGCTGCATATGGGGCTGGCAAGTGGGTGAATGAATTTATATCACCTTAATTAACCACATGATTGTAGGTGTATCTGGATAGATTCCTACTATAATAACTTTTTTTTGGTGCTGTTTTTCTTCAGTGTTCTTACAAGAGAACATAAAAGACAGAGCAGAAAAGATGAGAAATTCAATTTCAAAGTGTAGTTTCTGTAGTTTTTGTGTAGAGATGGGGAGAAAAAAGTGATGTTTATTTAGAATTGGATTTCAGAATGATCTGCTTCCTTCCTCAGAAGTGACTGATGGCAGGATTTGGCAGGAATGGAGACCTGTACTAACAACCATTTAATTCAGTGAGTGTCAGATCAAAACACAGAGCAGAAGAACAGAAGAGGGTGAAAGAAGAAAATTTCCCAGATGTGTAAGGTATTCTCATTCTCTTTCTTTATCTTCTTGATCACTTATTTATTAAATCTCTTTTTACAACAAAGCAATGTCAGAAGGGGATATTTGACTTGTGAGATAGGAAAAGGGAAAATAATTTTGCTCCCAGGTGTAAGGATTTTTTACATAACTCCAGTGATCAGCAGAAACATTTAAGTAGCTACAGACACTTCACTCAGCAGGGTTTCAAATAACGTGTCACAATATTTGATTTAACACTGCCTGGTATGCAGGAACCTGCAGGAACCCTATGGACTCATATGCCTATGGCATTTTATGGGATATATTCTGCCTGACACCAGCTGTGTGACCCTTGGAGGCTGCCACAATGCATCCTTGATGCACACACCACCTGTATACAAGCACACCAGCCTGCAAAGGGCCCCACCTGAGGAAACGAGAGGGTCTGTTCTGCTTCTGTCCTTGCTCACAAGTCAAATGACTGCATTAGCTGGTCTGGTGGCTGGAGGCTGAGGCAAATGAAGTAAGAACCCCTAAATAGATGCATTCTCTGGTGTTTTTGTCTACACTGCCCTGAAATCTTGCTGTCCTTTACACTTGAGAGATAGGAAGGCTCCTAAGCAACTGCTGCTTGATGGCTAAATATACAAATATACTTTTTTACCCACAAAGATTGCCATCCCCCGTTGCAGGCTGGAGCAGAGCCTTTAAATGCCCCGTGGACAGAGAAAACAACACCACAGAGAGACATCACATAGATTATATAAATAGTTGAGAGACCCTGGGGCAGAAAGCATAACGTACATGCTGGCTCTAGGGACAACCATCACTGGAAAGAATGGTTCTTACCGAAGAAGATACAGGATAAGTACACTTGTATTTTGATTTTTCCTGAAAATATAAAACACAAGAAAGCACCATTTACAGAAGGAGTCTACTGTCATCATGTGGGGAGTGCAACATCAAACACAGCCCAAAGTGAGGCACAGAATGCAGGCTGCTTTCTTCTGTGGCAGACCCCTGTGGGGCGCACAGGCTCTTGCAGGACCCAGAGACGACACCCCCACCTCAGGGTGGTGTTCCCTGCAGTCACTTGCTTGAGGCTGATTCTCCTGCAGGTTGCAGAACAAAAGTCATAAGAAAGATAGCAAAGCCTAATTATTATTTGTAAATGAATGGAAGATTGAAAGATCAGAAGGAAGAATGCTTTCACCAATTAAAAAGGACAGTTGTTTTCTGCTAAGTATATGCAAACTTTTGACATCTTGCTCTCATGACTACGTCAAGTGAGCAATTCTGGTAAGATCCTAAGATCCTCAGGGGAGAAACCAGCTTCAGCCTGTCAGTTAAGGCAGAATTCTGTTTAAAAGGCCATATTAATGATCTGGGTGAGGAACAATACAAATAAGTGACTTGACAGCGTATTGATCAGCCGTTCCCATGGCAAATTGCCTTTCTGTCTTTTAGGAATGGAGCCACTGGGTTCCTTTCTCAAAGACTCCCTCTCACTGCTGTTCTTCAGTGTTTGTATGGACTTCTCAAGCAGTCACCTTATAACTTAACTGTACACACTGATCTGCTACTTAATTGCTGGCCCTCTTGGACAATTTTCCTAACTCTGACTAGACAGCATCTATAGCATTCCAACTGCTGATCTCAAGCAAAAAGAAAAAATGTTTTATTCCTCTGTTGTTCTGTGTTTTCTCAAACAAATGAATATTTTGTACCACTTCTGCAATCTCTTTGAATATGAGCTTTTAAGTGACTCAGACACTAAGATTTATACTGATAAGACAAAGCCTTGGGGCCATACTTTTGTTATTCACAGCAGAGGCCAGAGATCTGTTCTTAGCCCATGGAAAGGTGTTTGATGTGTAAGTGCTATAGCAGAACAGCAATGGCATATTTTCCATTTTATCAGCACTTTTTATCAGAAGCTTTTCTACATTACTGAGCCTCTGGGAACACAAGTGGAATTTAGAGACAAACCACTGGAAATGTGCTTACAGTTCTGATGTCGTAAAAGCAGAATTGCCTGTATGTGGGCGAAGCCAAATTTACATCGTTCACTTTATTTTTTTTAAGGCAGCAAGGAGAGAACCTAAATACCTTAAAAAATTAGGTCTTCGTTAAATTTTACTGTTTAAGATGTGCTTTGGAATTTGAACATAAGATCTGCAACAGCAGGTGCAAAGATTTACTCTGAGTCTTTAGCCAGGGTATCTGTGATTTATAAAAGCAGAATTAATGACATTTCTACTCTTGGGCAAGAATTTTTTAGGTCCATTCCTGACCAATATTACAGGCTGGTGCAGCCATCTACGCAAGAATATGGTCTTATGGTTTTATGCTCACAGAAGAGGGAACATGAGCTTGATGCAGTTCACATACATTCAAACATTGTGCATGAAGAACATAAGATTGTCACACACACACTGGTTGCTACAGAGTCTGTTGTCCTGGGATGATATGTTTCTTTCCTGGCCAGCTCTGTGAAATTTCCCAGAGCCAGAAAACTCCTTTATTTTATGCTCAGAAAAGTTTGCTTTCTGTTTTTGTCTTTTATAGATATAAATGTTAAAATTCTTTTATGTCTGATTAAAGAAACATAGAAAGCTCAGAAAACACTGGTTATGATGCTGTTTGCCAATATTTTTGTTTCCTGTAGGGCTATATTGTTTCTTCAGGAGGCAAAATTCTATGCGGAGAAGAAAGCATCATGAGACACCTCCCCTGCTCTCCCTCCTGCCCATACAGCACAAACTATTCCTTTTTAGGGCATCTTGGTTTTGTGTTCTGTGTATTTGTTTAATTTTGTTCCATTCTTCTTTCTTTCTTCTGGTTGAAAAATTTTACTTTGATGAGTAACACTATATAGTATTTAACTGGGAGCAGTATCAGCTGCCAGTGGCATCTCAGGCTGTAAGATCCACAAATAGTAATGAAGTGATATAGAACTGAGAGAGTGAGGTAAAAACATTTTTTTATTGAACTTAATAAGGGGAAAAAAAGTATAAAGAGGCAAGAAAAATTAATACATTAAAGGTATAACAGAGGAAGCACTAATCTCTTCTCTCTGTGGATTAGTGAGAGGAAGCTTGTTTCCTCTCACTGATCCACAGAGAGAATGATGGAAACATGCTGTTTCCTTGATCTGTGGATCAGATGAAGGAAACAGCATGTAGCTGAGCCAGGTGTGGTTTAGGTTAGACATCAGGAAAAGGTTTTTCATCCAGAGGGTGGTCAAGCACTGTAACAAACTCTCCAGGACAGTGGTGACAGCATCAAGCCTAGCAGAGTTCAAGAAGTGTTTAGACAATGCTCTCAGGCACATGGTGTGACTCTTGGGGTGTCCTGTGCAGGGCCAAGAGTTGGACTTGATGATCCTGATGGGTCCCTTTCAACTCAGCATATTGTATGGTTCTATGCTTCTATGACAAGAGGAACTGGTTTTCAAGCTGTCCCAGGGGAAGTTTAGATTAAATATTAAGAAAAGTTTCTTCACTGAGAGGCTTGTCAAGAATTGGAACAGGCTGCCCAGGGAACTGGCGGAGGAACTGGTGAAGGAATTTAAAAGACATACAGATGTGGCACTTGGGAACTTGGTTAGGGATGGAATTGGCAGTGCTGATTTAATGGTTAGACTTGATGACTTCAGAAGCCTTTTCCGACCTAAATGATTCTATGAGTCTATGTGGTGGTATAAAGAACATTGGAATTTGCTGCTTTGCAGCTGAGGCTCCTTATTGCTTCTGATATTAGCTTATTCTTGATAACATACTTATTGAAAATGAAAAGCACCATGCTGAGGCAGAATTTTAAAGAAAGCTGGAAGGATCGTAAAGTTCTAGATGGATTTTTGCCACTCAAGTTACATGTGGGTAACAGTAGACAGTGGGTAGTATGCAGCAATGGACTTTTCACATAAATGAATGCTGTACCAGAATGTTGACTGGTGGGAGCACTACTCCCATTAAGCAGTAGGAACAGTTTCTTGCTGGTTTTGGGCAAAAAGGTTTTATGTAATTGGAGTTCTAATTAGAAATGCCAGGCCTAATGTTCTGTTGCCTACTTTGGTTTGAGGGCTATAGGAAAATATTAACTTCTGACAGAAGTTTGCATCCACCAATTACTTGTGAAAATATTTGGATGGAAAGCAGAGTCTCAATCTTTCAGTAAAATGAAAAGCAATTAAAAGAAAAAGCAAACCATTATGCTATTAATTTCTCTCAGTGATGTGTGCCATTACTGTATTGTTATCACTGACAACATTCCCTTATTAGGCATTCAGCCTGACATTTATTTATTCTATCATCCGTGAACATAGCTCTGTCATAAGAATGCTGAAATGTCATATTATAATAAGTCATATTATAATGATGAAAGTAAGACTTGGATCTCAACTGACCATATTTCTGTCCCTCTTTTTACAGATGATCCAAAGTGGTTAGAAAAGACAGATTTGGATGTTACTTTTCTGGGCAAACATTCATAAATTTGCCATTTCCTCTTGAATCAGTAGCTCCTGCTGACAGTTACACACATTGTCATATAAAACTACTGTGACTCAGGTGTGCAATGGAGAGTGAAACCTTTTCCTTTCCCTTCCACATAAACACACAGACATATATTAGCTGTGCTTGAAACAAACTTGAAAGTGAGGTTAAGTTGCCCAATGCCTCTTTACATTTAATAATTCAAAGAAAAAAGAATCTCTATAGTAAGTGAACCAGCACACCTAAAACACCTCTAACCTTCTGGAGGAGCCTATTTCTCTCTGCTTATAAGGAAGGGAACCTTGGGAAATTACTCTCCATAATTAAGCAGTGTGGGAATTTAAAACTAATTACAAGTCAGAGCATATGTGATAATCTAATCACTGAGAATAGCACTGGGCAAGAATTCTGTCCATCTAACACATTGGGTTTATCCATCTGTGAGAGTAGTGAGAGAGTGGTGATATATTGTATTTAGGTCATAGTACTGCGTTTTTTACTAGAACTTGGAGTGACCTATACTGCTACGGTGACAGTGGAAGCACATTTCTCTAGCTGTGACCTGCATCTTCCATTGCTACATCTAGTTACACCTCTACTGAAAAAAAGTGCAGTATTAATTAGCTATATATGTTTGATTATTAGGGTACAACCTTAAGCTATAAGCCAATATACATAAGGCAAATATTTGCCTTAAACCTATATACTAAATTCAGTAATGAAATTAATTTTGATAATTTTATTTGATGAATTCTTATCATTCTTTCCTCAAACAGCAGCATACTACTGTTCTAAAAATTAGTTCTGGAAGGTAAGCCTTGCACAAGTCTTTCCACAAGAAAATTTGACAAGCCCTTTTCTCCTCCCAAGAGGCAAGGATGTGGGACATAGATGCAACCTCATGTTTTGCCTTAGTTCAAGTAAATCTTTAAAACTGCTGATGTTGAAACATGACTTGTTCACCTGCAGAGGTACTTCAGAGGTTGCAAATCTTTTGTAGCTTCATATCATTCCAGAGTGTAATGTGTATAATAATTAATTAATGCAGACATGGCTGTCTAGGAGGTTGCATTCAGACCTGGGGGTCTCTTAGGCACATCCTGGGATGAGGACGTCGCCTCAGGTGAAGCAAGCAGTTGAATTCACCAGGCTGTCTTTGGTTTAATTTTTCTGCTTTATCAAATTGGCATTCATTGTAATGTAATGCTGGACTTTGCTGAGAACAGTAAACGATCCCTATGGAGGAAAGAAATCAGAACAAAAGCCTGATATCAGGGCTGTCTTACTGCATATGCAGAAGATTTAATGTTTTCATTTTTATTACCACTATGGTTGCTTGTGGTGAGTTTAATTTTTCATCTAGTGCTTTTTTGGCACAGTTCCACTTGCAGAACTGAAATAACATATCTGTCTATCTTTTTAGTTCCTGGGTGATAAAAGTACAATAAAAAAGGCAAATCTTAAGTTAGTTTTCTGTCATGAACAGAAATAAATCAGAACTAAATCTTAATTCCTCCTTCTCCTCCCGCCAAAAGTCCTGTACTCAAACAAACACTTCTTACAGGCTTCCTGCTAGTTTTTAAATAATATTCCACTTCATTTTCCCAGTTTTTCAGCTTTTGTCTTTAAAATCTTTTTACTACTGCATACTAGCTGTTTCATAATGTATGATTTTACTGTAAAATATTGATTTGGAAAAGAAATACCCAGAGAAATACCCAAGTTTATGGTAGGCAGATATTCACCTGGTTAGCCAAAAGTAGGCTGATCCCAATTAAATTCTGTTGGCACCTATGTGTTTAGACCCAAAGCAGAGTTTGAAACCTGACTTTCCTTTTCATTGCTTGTTGCTGTGCAATAGTTTAGACATTTGAATGCTTCTCTGAGCTTACATTCTTAATAGAGTGCATGAGAGTTTGCAGATTCCCATGTCAGTCAAACTATTAACTGCTGAGATGCCTTTAGAAACCCCACATTTCATAATATTTCCTTTGTTGACTACCCCGGTGACAGAAACTTATTAAACTGAAGAGCAATGAAAAACAAATACTGAATAATCTTATTTATACACAAGTTTTTCTATATGTGGAGATACTGGCATTTATGAAGAAGAGTAACTCCCAAATGTTAATGCATCCATCCAAAGCTTTTTTTACATTTGCCTTGTATTGCTACATTAGCCTTGAGAGCAGATTCAAATGTCTATACTAAAGTTAATAGTTCTCACACACTGCTGTTGATGTGATCCTGGAAACTGCTGTGTCCACTTTGTGAGCTGCACGAAGGCAAGCTGACAACCTCTGTTGATGGCAGAGGAAAGAAAGTGTGGCTTCGTGGAGAGGTTGAACTGCCCTGTTGTCTTTAAAGGTGCTTGTTCTGAGAAGCAAGGCACACTGCTACATCCTTGTATGGGAGTTTGGGCATACTTATGAGGCTGGTAGACAGTTCTGAAGACCTTTTCATCTGATATACTTCACATAAAATAAATTCATTATGAAAGGATTAGGCAGCTTAGGTATCATCCCCTTCACAACTGCTTCTTTCCCTGAAGAGGTGTCAGGAAAAGGTTGTTTTTCATAAGGGTACTTTGTATGAGTGGTGTGCAGAGAGTAGTCACATCCTGTGGACAATATGAATTTTAAAACTGTTGTGACACCAGGATCACCTTTCTTCCGTAAGTCTCTCTAAACTAGACAGAGCTGGTACTCCTCTAAGGAACAAGAGTTAATTTCAGTCATGTCATTATTCATATAATAGGCTTTTTCATTTTTCATGCGGACGGATATCCTCTTAAATGAGTTTGGAAACTCAGTGAGTACTTTACTAAACACATGCATAAAATATGGTAGGCTGAGCACAGAATAACCCAAATTTCTAATTTGTATACTGTGGCATCCACTGAGAGAAGCTTGAAAACTAGTTTGTTTTTCTTTTCAACATTTGCTTTGCTTTTTGGCATGCTCTGTATTACTAAGGATCACGCAGAGTGCAGCTGAGTGGTGCTTAGTTGCTGTCTGGGGTTAAAACACAACAGATCTTAATTAATTCTAGCTTGATCATATCTGCATGTCTGACTCACATACTGTACCTAAATTTAGAGTAGCTATGATTGGACTGAAGTTCTGATGTTAAGAATACTTTGGTACAAACCTTTGGCATTTATTTGGTACATGCAACTAAGGGCTGAGCTGTTGCTAGCACAAAGTTCTGTGAATTGTGATTGTGAGGATGCTTTGCCTTTCCAAATTAAGAATGTCAAAAATTCTTACTTTTTACATCTAAGTGAAGTTCAGTATGCCATAACATTAGTTATTGGACTAGGTCAGGACCCTTGGATTAAGTCTCAGTAGGACTACTGCTTTTTTTCATTTTTTGAAACTTCCAAGAAAAAGGGCAAATAAAATCAAACTTGTTTTGATTAAGTAGAAAACTAAGCAAACCAAAAAGGAAGATTACAATTGTGAATTTGTTACAGTATAAAATAATCTTTCTGATGAATACTTGATAGGAGTAAAGAACAGCCCCTATAATATGTGTCAGACATCACTGGAGAAATGTAAATTATGTACTTATAAACTCCATAACATTATCTAGCCTTGGTAATAAAGCTGAGGTTTTGGTAAAAATTTATGTCCATTCTCTGTGATATGCAAAGAAACAATATTCTCAGAATTCTGTGTTTATTTATTGGGTTTTACAAATGATGTAAAAGCTTTGTGAGCAATGCTTTTATCAAATATTTCCCTTGTGTCTCTGAAACTGTAAATGATCATGGTTTTTTTTTTTTTTTCCTGTCATGCTACAAAGTTGATGTAAACATTTGCAGTGATTCTTACTGAATGTCTGGAATTTGTGCTGTCTAGGAAGCTCCTGGTTATTATTTTTTTTTAAACAGCCTTGGAAACTTTTTTTTGCCTGAATTACAGCAAAATTGGGATAAAATTTTTGTTCTCAAACCCTCAAAGAATATTTCCAGCCTGAAGTGTGGCCAGGGTGAAAGAGTGTTGTGACTAAAGCCCACTTTCTTGAGGCCTTATAGACAGCAGTCCAAAATGAGACCCTTTGAGCTCTCCTGGCCCACAGCAGGCTTTGACCCACAACCTGCCTTTGAGTGGGGCCTCTCAGAGCCAGGGAACTCTGGAGTTTTCTGTACCTGGAGGATTGATGAATGATGACAAAGAATCCTGGGCCGATACCTCCACTCCTTGAGTCTTGACCCTTCACCTGTTGATTGGGGCCATTACTGCAAAATTCTTCGTAGTGAGCCCCCTAAGCTTCTGTTCTTGGCTCAGATCAAAAGAAAGGCTTGAGCAAGCTTTAGGTACGAATGCTGAACCCAACCCTTTAAAGGAAAAAAAAAGAAATGACAATAAGAAGAGGAGGGGCAACTTCTTCATGATAGGCGTGTATTTGTACAGAAAAGGAAAAAGGTGTAAGGACACCAGGTACTGTGATACCTCTGTACTTTGCCATGAAAATGAAGGTGTCTTTGAGAGTTTATATTGCTTCATAGTGAAGGGAGACCAGATTTTCTGCATGAATCAAGTGGAACTGACTTTATAAGGTCTGTCTGCTTCCCTCCTATCAAAATAAAAAGGGAAGCAACTCATGGCATCTCCACATAGGAAAGATATCAATTGAAGCAGGAAAGTATTTCTAAAAGTCATGGGAAAAAAACAAATGGTAAGGAGTTTACACATTTTGGAAAGAGCTTAGCAAGTGAAAAAATGAGCATTCTTTGCTTGACAAAATTGAAAAGGGTTTAAACAGCTTCGTTACAAAAGGGCAGGTTTAGCATAGGCAACCTTTCCCATCTGAACACAGAGCAGGATTTATTAATTAGTAATTACTTCTATAAAGGACAGTGTCATGCTGACAGCAGTAATGAAAAATTCATGAGGGAGACTTAACATTCTAATCTGCTGGATTACTGTAAGGAGGCTGCCAAACTTGGGCGACCAGCCAGTGCTAGGAACACAAACAAATATCGTAGTTCCCATAGAAACTGGGATCACCTTGGAGATGATTAATACCAGTCTGACTTAAAATGGGTGTTCCAGAGATATCACTCTCGACTGATTTAATTATGACCTGGTGTAATATAGTTGAGCAACTCTGAAGAAAAATAACTTTCTATTTCTCAAATTCTTCCTCCTACTCCTTGATGGACATCTAAGAAGGATATTATTTTATTTTGTTTCTTTGCTATTAAGAGAGAGCAGAAAACCATATAAGACACATCCCAGAGTCATGCATGTCACACTGGAACATAAACAGATACACTGAAGACTGTTTGGAATATTTAGAATCTTTATGCTTTTTTTCGTGTTTGTTTGTTTGTAATCTTGTAAAAGCATACATTGCTTATATCTCTGGTACTCTGAGCAATACAAACTATCAACAGTTTTCATACTTAAGCAGAGTATATCAGTTGGTGCTAGGAGAATTTTTGCAATCCATTACAAAAATGGAGCTTTGTGAGTAGAATACTAGTCCAAGGTTTTACAGTGAAGGCAAAAATAAAATGTTAATTTCACAAGAGACTGTGAAAAAAAAGATTAAAAAAAAACCCCAAACAAACAAACAAAAAACCCAAAAAGAAAAATAGATCTTTTCAGCATTGTCATCAGAGAATCTTTAGGTGTTCTATGAATAAAATACTCTGTGCTTGCATTACCACATCTAAGACTTGTGGTGTCATTCAATCTCTGTCTCTCAATGAACTAAAAGTGAATATCAAATCTTCTATGTTAGCATGTTTTTCTGAAAGACCTAAACCTCCAAAAGTGTTAGATCTGTAAGAACTTCTACCATTATCATTGAACTAGCATAAAATTCAGTTTTCCTTCCATGTGTTCTTGAGGATCAATTTTTCATGCACATTTCTGATACATGAAAAGTTTAAAATTTAACAGCGATTTATGAGAGATGACACGTTTACCAAAACAAGCTCTTATCTCATACTTACATAAAACATTATTATTGACAGCAATATTCAATTTGGTTGAAATACCATAAACTTTTCAGTTTTGAAACTTCAATAGTTTTAAGCAAATATTCACAATGTGATTTATTCCTTCTTTTAAAGTTGAAAATGTTTCCATGCTTATCTGTTTTTAGAATACTGAAAAGAATTAAAATATTTCTCCCCATTCATGAATACAGTTAGGAAACATTTCCCCATCCAAAATCAGAAGTAAAATAGCCTTGGTTTTCCTCCACTTCTGGATGTGGTCTTATATATGTCAAGTGAGAAGAGGATGGAGACATTTTACAATATCAAAATAACTATAATGACTTTCAGCTTGTATTCTTCGTGAGTAAAGCTGCTGGACAGACCAGATTCTGGGAAATGGATTGTTCCAGAAAGTAGTAACACCAGAACTGCAAATGCTAACTGTCCCAATGAGAGTAGCAATGGAAAAGTAATAGAAAACTAATCTAACTGTACCAAGAGCTCTGCAATGGCCTCACAGGGAAAAAGAGAAAGTGCAGATGAATCAGAAGCAACATCAGATTTGAAAGCTGAATTTAAAAAGTGGTTGTAGTATGCAAAAGAAAAATGAAAGGATATGAAAGGGTATGCAAAGAGACAGGCTAAGAAAAGCTAAAAATAATTAATTTTAAAGTATCTGAAGTCTAAACAGAAAGACAAAATACTTTTTCTAGCTATTCAACAATGGATGGATGATATTAATGGGTGAAGGAAAGAAGTCTGAAGTGGTTGATATCTTTTTGAAAGACTAACCATAGACAGTCAACTTATATAAATACTGTGGTAGTTAAAAGAGTATAAAGCCAGGCTAGATTTTGGATAAAAATTTCAGGTCCTTGGGTTACTTTCTGTAAGATATTTTCAAATTGTTTAGCAGTTCTCAGATGATTTGCAAGAGCCTGAGAGCAGGTAAAGGCTATTTCAGGTCAGAGAGTTGGTGATATGAAGAACTGTGGCTCTTGGGTAGGTTTTTGAAAGGAGGGAAAAATCTAGACATTCTACCCTCTGAAGAAGTTGAAAAAGAAGAGCCAGAGCTTTGGCTCTGGTCAACTAAATATCTTGAAAATTCTGTAATAAATAAGCAAAGCACATGTGAAAATTAGCAGATAATGAGAAAAAAAAAGATTTTTTAAGAACAAATCACATTGGATTGCTAGGACAAGAAAATATGCTTTTTGAGTGGGAGAAAAGTGGTAGATGTCTTATATGTACTGAACTTGTTTCATTACATGCTCATACAACCCATCCAAGAAAATACATGCTCATTGAAATTAATAGCTATACAAGAGAACAGGAGCAAGCATATGCTGCATGTCTGTGGTTGTGAAACATGAAGTCCAATTAAAATTAACCCAGCAGTGAGAATCCTCATCAGAAAAGACTGAAAGCATGGATGGAATAAAAAGCAACAGGTTAAACTGAAGCAAGTATGATATGTATTACAATTAAGAGGAAAAGAATGGCTAGAAATCTGCACAGAAAATAGATATGCAAAACCAGTGCTCCTCCAAGTTTTTGGAAATTTGAGTTCCTTCTGGATCCTTTGCTCTCATGCGATGCTTTGCATTGAAAATATTCATTCCTTCCGAGGAAGAATTACCATCATGTTTGTAATCAACTCCTTTCTTCTCATGAGAGGTTACAACCAAGGCTCACAACCCGTTCTCACTTTCAGGTGAAAAATTCTGCTGCTCAATTCTTTGTGGTCTACTTGATGCCTTTTCATGAATTCCCCACTTTCTTCACTGGCACTGTATCCAAGGGACACTGCTCAAAGGTTTTCAGCAGGAGGTAATTTTAAGAAAAGGATACCTAATTTTTGTCATGAATGATGTTGGTCTATCTTTTTGTACTACAGAGTAGGAGGGTGGATGACTCTGTCCATTCCACTCCATTCCAATCCATTCCACCTCTATTTTTCTGTAGTTCCACGTGAACAGGATGAACTGGCTGATATAATTCTTCATTACACTGGAAAGCTCACTGATGAAAAAGTAAACACTTAGTAAGGGCTGTAGGTCCATGATTTCTCTCTTTCTTCTGCCTATCAATTTTTAAATTTAATTCTATCCAAAAATGCTGAATTCTCTGGAGGACAATACGACTAGTTTCTTCCTGTACTAAAAAACTTCCTAAGTTCTTATTTAGTTTTTATTAGGTACCCTTGCTTTTGCTAAGACTTTCAACTACCAATGAAGACTGGATTTTTTCAAGAGAATAAAGTATCTCTCCTGAATTTTTTGGTGAATGTCTACATGTTATTGTGAATCATAATAAATTACATCTACCTAGATGTTTTCCACTAATACAACCATTGATCTAATTTTGCAGGTGGCCATGGCAGAAACGGGTGGTAGATCACTTCTGATCACTTGCCTTTTTATATGCACTGGTCTTATTGATTTATTTCAGTGGAGTTGCTCTGATGCAAATTACAATGATAAGCCAGCTGTGTGTTCCATATCTGGAGCTCTATTCAAGTCTGATTTTGCTAATTTAAGGTCTCTAAGCATAATTTAAGGCTTGCAATTTATTCTTCATGTGCTCACATTTCCTTAGCTATGTAATTAATCGATAGGATCCCACACGGAGGCATGCATGTGCTGCAGTGGTTTGTTGAAGATGTAGAGTCAGAGGACTTGTTCACAGGAGCCTGCTCTTCTTCTTCCAGCTTCCACTAGGACAAGTCACAGATTTGCTGGCTTTATGAAGGCCAAAGCATCTTCTCCTCTCTCCAAAATCAGGGGAAGTCTATCTCCATCACAGAGAATGCTTTAGAAATTCTTCTTCCCTCTTGTGTGATGGAAAGAACACTCCTTTCACTTTCCCCTCTGTGTTTTTAAAAATCATGTCATTTATCTTCATAACAGCCTTGCTAAATGTTTTCCTTGAGGACATAGACACAACACAAAGGATGTTCTCAATGTTGCAAATACGTCTCTGAGTTGAATTTCAGAAATGCAATTCCAAAACTATTTCTGGCTAGGGAACATGATACCTTTTGACACCTGTGTCCTAATCTCATCCCAAGCCCCCTTCAATTCTTGTCTGAATCTAAGTGCAACCTGGATCCCTGTTAACACATTTTTGTGCATGCTTAACTTGGCTGATGAGAATAGCTTCATTGGCCTCAGCAGGGCCACTTGTGGCAGAAAATTAGGCAAATGCATAAACATTTCTAAGTTTGCTACAAATTATGCACTTCTCAACAGTGCCTAAACAGCAAACACTGGCTTGTCTGAGGGTCTAATTGTGACATTATACACCTTGTCAAAGCAAGAAATATCAAAATTTTGATCGTAATTTGCATGCAAAGTGTTGAAACATAAACAATTTTATAGTTTAATCAAAAGAGATTAAACCAGATCAAAACTGAAGTTCTTCAAACATTATATCAACAAAATTCCTATCATGACCCTCTACCATCGATCTCACACAGAGATCAATTTCTGGGAAGTTGGTGCATAAGTAGTGTCAACGCTTCAAAGGCTTGTGTTCATTTATCTGTACTTTAATGTATTACTAGAGAAGCATCCTCTCTATTTTCTCCCTGCCTTGAGTGACATGAATCTATTTGCTTGTCTTCTCTAGTACTTTTTTTGAACAATTATGCTAAATACTGGAAATGCCAAAGAATAATTCAGCAATCTGCTCGTATGTTCCTCGTAGCTCCCTTGCTGAGTAATGGAATAATACTATATTGATAATAGTTCAAATTATATAACTAATGGATACATAGCATGTTAAAGAGAAATCAAGTCTTTGTGCAATATTCTGTGTTTCCTAATGCCATCCTAGAACTTGTATCAATGACAAATATATAACAAAAAACAATTTGTTGGATTCTGTGTATTATTTTGAAAAATGGGAGGGAAACTGCTCAGAGAAATACAACCATATGTCAATATGAGAATATGTTCTAAATGCTGATAAACTTTTTTCCATGTAAGCATGATTTATAAGCTGAAAGTTGAATGAATCTTCTCTCTTCAAAAAATAATATCAGCAGATGGTTCAAATGCTCCAAAGAGCAGTCCTCAGCTACTTTCAAGGGGGTTTAAATAGGTTTTCTGGTCCACCCATGAGAAACCTCAGTGCCTTTAATAAAAATAAACTGTACTGAGGCAGATGTCAGTGCTCAAACCATGGTTTCTACAGGATTATATTTTATCAACAGATCACTTGGGTGCAGAAATAATTTGTTCGTATTTTCTTGATGAAAATTATTTTCTTGCAGTACTTTCCATTCTTTTCTGTCCTGATACTGTCTTACAGAATACTTTTTATCTACTGATAAAGCTGATAAGGACTAGAAGTAATTAGCTGAGCATGTCTAAATGTGTGCATTCTACTGGCTGAAATTTAAATACTATTTTATTTTCCTACAGTAACTTTTATTCATGCCAGCATTGAACTTCAACAAATCTTCACAAAGCCACAGTTAATTAAAAAAATATTATCATGCCTATAATGCCTACCCAGGTGTAAAATAGTAAGCATATGTCTCAGGGGTTAAAGACTTGTTTTGCAGAAGAAATGGCTGCGTGTAGTGTCAGGCATATCTGGTGGTATTCCATTGTGAATGAGTGACACAGTAGGAAGCAGAACCCATTTCTCCTCTCTCTGGCTTCTTAGTTTGCTCACTTTGACTAATGTGACTTCTAGTTTAAGATAGAAAATAAAAGTACACTGGGTATCTCATTGATCCATTTCTATGTACATACAATCCAGCTTCAGGTCAACTAGATCACTTTGATCAGTTATGCCTTCTTCTGGAGACACATAATGGTAACTTCTGCTGCTTAAAACCCAACAATGCATTCCCAGCACTAGATTTGCAATAATTATTGTACAGACTAAGAAAGGAATTTATGAGTGAAAGCACATTTAGAAGGGAGAAGATCAAGAAAAATGGTGATATTTTTGCAATTACAGAGCTCCTAAGACAGGCATTCTCTTAAGCTGGCAGGAAGATTCTTTTCCTTTTATTTGTAGAGGTTTCACTTGCACAAATTTGAGTGATTATCAATTTTAGCAGGGAGTTATGTGTTTCACACTGCATTGTTACTTTCATCACACATAAAACCCATGGAAACTTTGGTGCTGATAATAAGAAGGCCCATTATAGGAAGGCTAATAAGATTTTGGAGATGTTTAGGCTATATGCATTATTCATATACTACGAATGGAAAGTGCTGAAGTCCTCAGCTGACTATTGAAGCCTTGGAGGCTCTAATAGATGGTTAAATATTTTACACAGCAGTCATAGTGTTAGCAGTGTCAAGTGAAATCCATATATTTTCACAAAGTTGTAACACTAATATTATAAGAAATGGGTACTACAGCAGGTTTCTTAACAATGACTACTTTAGTAGTTAGATTTCTACTCCCTCTGCCTGGTTCCCTAGATCAGCAGAGGCAGTTCTGCCTGTATTTGTCTTTCTCTTCACGCATCTCCTGCTGCTCATTGACCTTAATGGTCCTTAGAGAGGAAAGAGTCCTGAATTTTTATACTGGTAGAAATAATTGATAACCATGAAAACTAACAGTGCTTAGTACTTCACAGGAGACACTTAAAAACTTAAAGAATAGTAACCTTTAAAAACTGTTTAAGAAAAACACCTGATAAGAATTGGGTTGGCTTTGCATTTAAAGTGTTTTCAAGACAAAACTTTCTTGACACATCTTTAAAGTCCCACCTCAGAACTGCAATGGGTAAAGTGAAAATTCATCTCAACTCACCCCATTGTAACTGTTGTTTTTATTTGCAGGTTTTTGACTAAGGAGTGATGACTCCAGGAGTAATGGAGGCTCCTACACTTTCGCTAAAGGAAGGGTACTAGAATTTATCTCACTATTTCCAGGGAGAAATGTGCTTTTTGCTATGATAATAATCCAGGGAGTAATAATACCATACACAGCCCCATAAGTTAGTCTATTCTGCTTTCAAGTTATGTAACAGACTTCCAGAACACACTTTAATACCCTTTTCCTAGCTTTTAAAGGAACATATATTCTGATCCTGATTCTGATAAAAGGGCACATTTTAAATCTCCAAATATAGCTTCGAAGATCAATTTAAATTATTTGATAATGGTTAATCAGCTGTATTTTTCATAACTAGTGGCATAAGACCTTTGGCTGATGACCAAGATGGCATGTCTTCAGGAGTGGGATTTTATTTGATGCACTGTGACTAGTTTAGGCTACTATTGCAGGAGATATCTGGAGCTTTAAGCCTATGGTTTGAGGTACTTAGACCGTGAATGCCAGAAGCTGATGGAATTGAGACACCCGACTCCAAATCATGGGGTTAGTTACTCCTTTGTCTTTGGCCTTATGGGCATCAGAAGGATCACTGAGGTGAAGCTGCTGTGTCAGACAGTGTGTGAGAGAGTCAGAGTCACTGCATTCCTCACTGGAGAGAGTGCAGACTTCAGACAAGTTTGAAGGAGAACAAAATTTAAGACGTCATCAAGTCCTTCTCACAACTGGCCAGACTGGCAAAACCAAGGTTGTCTAGTGACCAGGTCAGGTGGGCAGGAAGTGGTGGATTGGTCCCTGACTGAGCCCTGCCTGGCTGCCCTCAGCGAGGGAGAGGTGCAGCTGGGGGCAGCCTCAGTCTCAGCCATCTTTGTTTGGTAGTAGTCTGATGTTTTTCTACTATGTGTCACTTCTTTTACATCCTCCTTTTCTTTCTATCTCTCTTGCTGCATGGGATCTTGTAGCTTTCCTCACAGAGAAAGTTGACAGAGTACCTGTCCTTCCCTTTGTCTAATCCTTTTGCTGACTTCTCTTCCTACAGCTCTCTTCTCTCACTTTCTGGCATACATAGGGATGTAGGAGATTTCTGGGCTGCTTTCCTTTGCTTCCCTTGTCTGCACTTGAACAAGTAATTTTCAGCTTCCCTTTACTACTCACAAATTATTTCTTTGGACACTTTTTACTCCCAAGTCAAACCTAACTAAGACTGACCAGTGAATGTGGTTCTCCCTTCAGACTCCTCTTCTCCATTTCATGTATCAGCTCCTTGACTGTGCTGTGCACTGCTGTCCTGGCCCTCACACATCTCAATTTGGCTTCCATGTCTTGCTGCTTTCATTAACCATTATAAAATTTTTCTTGAACAGAGCGGGACACCTCAGTTCTCATTCAGTACTCTGGTGGTTTCACCAGTGGTTTGATTCTTGGTGTACTGAAACCACTCTCTTCTGTGGAAAATATTTTCTCATATGATCTGTATATTCACCCATTCTTGGAGCCTGGATGTCACAGGTCAAGAATGATCCTTTTCATGCAATTGCAAAGCATTTGACCCAATGGGATCATCTTCAGCTCTTCACAAGGGCTCTGAGAGCTGCAGAAGCACAGCCTGTGCTCAGAATTAACTGATACGTGTTAGCTTTTTGCTTAGCATGGCCTGGGGACGCAGATTCCGTCCTTGAGATTTTCTCTTATGGTTGTAGGAAGTTGCTGCTGCAATGTTTCCCAAAATCTGGAACTGCGCAAATATTTTTGTAATTGAAATCTTTAAACCACCATTAGCTACACTACATCCTCAGTAGTCATAGATACTTTCTTCGAACTCCTCCAGATTAAACCAAACCTAATTTACAAGAAACTTTTCAGGTTGTTTGCTCATTACTGCAGAATTAGCTCCTTTTGAAATTTTGACAATGAGAATTCAAAGTACATAAGCACTGCTGTGATTTTTGAAACAGTGCTGGTGCTTGTATTGATCATACAATAGAACAAAGTGTGTCTAAGCCTTAGCTCATTATGAAAGTCTCTGAAACTCTGGAATTTATTACTCCATGTTGGCTAATTAGCTTGTATGTAAAATTTTAGCTTTCATTACTGTCATGTTAGACACCAAAGTTTGCCTTACCACAACAACCATATTAAGTGGATTTTGTAATGCTTGACTACAAACAGAGCATTTCCTGATTTTATGCTTCTGTGTTTAAACATTTGCTCAGCACTGAGTATTATTTTACCAGCCCTCTTAGAACTTCAGCCAACTCCAGGCCGTTATTTGAAGCCACTTACTTTTTCAGCTGAATGTACTGCAAGTACACAAAGGAAAGAGAAGCAGGGTTCCAGTAAGAGCTGTTTCTAAATGGTTTGCAAGGCTTTGAAGGCAGCTGCCTTCTGTGGACTGCTGTCTGAAGGGCATCTGAGAAGGTGGCAGATACATACAGCCTTCCTGCTTAATTTCCAGCTCTACCTCTTGGTTCTTTCTCCTTTTTACTTATCTTACTGAATCCGTGAAACTCAGAACACAGTTCTGGCAGACCTGAGTGCTTGCAGCCTCCTCCCAGCTCTAGTAGTTATTACAACAGTCTGATCACAATAATTCAGCCACCTGCAGGCCACTTTCCGTAGCATTTGCATTTTCAACACACCATGCCTGATTCTTCCCATTTTCACAACTATTGGTACTGCAGCCATTTTATTTTAAAAGTAAAAATTTTGATCTGAGGTTTTTAATTGTGCTGGGAGTTAGTCAGCAGCAGGTGTCAGGATCAAATCTACTCCATCTTCTCCTGGCTATCTGAAGAAAGGAGCTGTTGTTCTGGCAGCAACATCTTTAGGCATGTAGGTATTCCAGCTGCAAGTACCAGCTTCTCCGTGCCTGCACTTGCCATTGTGGGGGAATGAGAATATTCACACTTGCTGGAACAAAATGGAAAGAAGTATACATTTTTCTTTTTAGTTTGAAAGAATATAAAACTTAGCTCGTTTTCTCTGTTAATTCTATGAATAGGCCACAACATTTACTTTACAAGCAATGATTATGCTTTGGTCTTGTATTTAAACAAACTTACTAATCAAAAGTGTAGTTGTAATTTTCTAACATTCAAGTGGTTTATTCTTATAGACAGAATGAAATGGGGAAAAGAATGATGAAAACTAATTATGGAGTTTGGTTAAAAACTTACCTAATGAAACAGCTAAGAGGTATAGTTAGCAAAAATGTTAGGTATAAGCCAGTCTTAAGAAATTTCCGGCATTAACCCCATCTGAAGTAAAGATTCTCATTAGTGGGCTCTATGGTGTGGTAGATCTGCTCTTAATTAGATATTAATCAGCATTAATGTGTATAATTTACTGACACATCTTCAGATAGGAGTTCAACTCTGATGTCCTAAAAATAAAATTGTTTCTGTCTTGAGGAACAGGCTGACTAACAAGAAAAATAATATAAGTAACGGGTTGAAGAAGCATAATTTGAACTGAGGGACCGCTATCACTGTGTGTGTGTTTGTAGCATCTGGTGTAACAAAGCCCTAGTCCTGGACAGGAAACTGCAAAGACTATTAATATTAATTCTATTAATAACAGGAAAACTAACACTATCCTAAGAAAGAAGCTCTAATCCTATCACTATCAATGTGTATAATTTAGAGATTAAAACATTAATTCTTTGCAATTCAAATGATCTGTTGCATTCCTTGTGTCAAACCATGTCCTGTTTCTCATGAGATGACTTTAGTGACATTTTCCCTTTCCTGCCTGATGAACTGCAAGGTCTTGTAACAGAATTGTGTCCTACTTTGAATTTAATTTTTTTTTTTAATCAGGTGAAACCTTTCAGTTTTAACTTCGTGTTCAGAGATGAAACTATGCAATTTATGGTCAAATGTGTTCTTCATGTAGTTAAGTTGGTAAACCAAGGCATCATAAACAGAATAGCACTAAGAACAATTTCTGTTCAGAATTCTTCAGAATTTTACCCAGGATGTTTTGCTTCTGCAAACTGATATGTGTACATTTTATTTACATTAATTGTAATTAGAAAGTGTGATTTTTCTAATTAGTAGAAATGTTTCACTAGCACCAAGCTAGAAGTGTTGCATACTGTGTTATGCCGTATACTAAATTAACTGTGTTTCTTAATTTACACTGAGTAGACAAATCTGTTCTAAGGCTTTCTCTTTCCTGATTTGCCTTGCTACTATAAACTGACCATAAATACATGGCTAATTTCTCAACAAAAAGCCTCTCAGAGGTAACCAAGTGACTTGAAACATTTATTTTCTACTCCCACAGACAACAGATGCAATGCATGTAAAATTTAAAAGGTGCTTATATAAACGCCTAGCAAAACCTGAAACCTTATGAAGCAAGACTGAGATCTAAATTGCTTGCTGCAAGTGTGTTTCATTTCAGGCCCAATTTATTCTGAGTTAATATTTAATTTTGTCATTTAGGTACTATCATTATAACAAGCTACAGGTATGTGTTTTCAGGGTGATGATGGATGCAAGTGGCTTACAATTTTTTTTGTTTCTTGATAAAACTGTCAAGATTTCCCTGAAACATTCTAGCTGCATAAGGCAACTAGATATCTCTTTGATATCAAGCAAAGTATCGGTTTAATAAGTGCTACAAACTGTCATTCTGTCCAACTCATGCAATAGCTGGACACAGGCAAAAAATAGAAGTGAGCTTGATTTTTATTTTGTTTTCACTGGAATCACTGTTGATGCAGTCAAATATGTCTAGTTGGCTTTTCTATAAATGTGTCTTGCTAATATATCTTCTCATGCATGGGTGTGCATTTATGTCAAGATGGAGAAAAAATACATGTGAATTTAGTGGTGTTTTCAAAGTTAAAAAACCCAAAAATTCCTCTTTGAAAAATTGCAATTTCCTTGAACTGAGCACATGGCAGGGCTTAACCAGCAAAATGAAATTTATCACAACAAACTATACCTTCCACTTCCTTTATTTGATGTGGTTACCAGAATTCCCTAAAAACCTTATTTTGATGGTGTCCAGAGTGATAGCTGTCTGTGTAGGGAACATACTAGAGATATTACATAAACCTGACATGAAATGTTGCTTTGTTTGGGAAGGAATTTTTTCAGACCAATATGCTAGCACAATTAACCATTGCAACTTTAGGTGAAATGTTTCTGAGGTGTTGTCTCAGGACTTTTCTGAATATTATTGCTTTGCATATATGAGGGAGCTTGAGGAAAACACAGCTGTCATACAGAGGCATGTTCAATGGCTTTCCCACTACACTTCCAGTGGTAGTAAAGGCAGAAGTTTTTAATTATTTATATTCCATTCCTCCTCCCTTTGTTGAGAAGACAAGCTAGGTCAAGATGTGAAAATGAAACACTGCTTTGATTGAGGAAGGAATGATATTGCAGCTGTGTTCTTGTTTGCTCTACACATCAACATACCTCAAGACTTCCCTACACTGCAGCCTTCTTTATAACCTTCCTGGCATCTCAGCACATGTGAAACCTATTTCAGACTCTGAAAATGTCTTTTACATTATGTAGTAGACTGTCTTGTTTTAGAAAAGGGGAAATTCATTCCAAGGATGCCCTCTATGACTTTATTTTAAAAGGAGAAGCCCCCAAAAAGTCTTAAAAGGGAAAAACTCCTTGGCACTGGGCACAGTTAAAACATGACCTGTTGTTTTGATGTTTGCTATCCTGAAAGAGCATGATCCAAAGGCCTCCAAAGTTCATGAACATTTTTTCTTTATCTTCAGTGTACTCTGACTAGGTTCTAAGTATAGAAAATAGCTACAATATTTTTCCTTAAAATAGTTTGTTACTGTGTATTAAGAATCTGAAACACATGCTCAGCGCATCCTTTGTCCTAAACATAGTAAAATGCCATGTGTTCTTGTCTGCTCCAGAGTGTGAATCCTTTTCAGTCTTAGAGCTCTAGCCTCTTTTCTTGCAGGCTGCTTATTTCAGATTTTGTTGATCAAGGTACCTACAGCCTCCCTTTTCCAGGGATCTGCCTTTCCGAGAGGAAGATAAAACTGCATCTTCTGCCTCAACACTGAGAACACCAAAGTACATCAGCATCTAGACAGAATTCCAGCCAGATGTTTGTTGGTCAGATTGCTTAACTATTAAGAAGGGAGAGATATCTGTGAGTCAGATCTTCAAAAACTCTGTAGGCAAGATTTGCCATTGTGGAAATTTCTGGTGTGTTGGTAGAGCCAAACTTCAGTGTATAATTTTCTTCTTGAGCAGGTTGTGATTTTCACCTTCTCTGGGTTCAGGCTGTTGCACTCCATAGATTACAAGTAAATGCAGAGTACTAATAGAAGTAACCAACAGGAAATGCCTCAAGACGAGTAAAAAAAAAAAAGCCAGAGCAAAAGTTACTTTCTTGAAACACTCTCTCAGCCTTTGATACTTGGCAGGTCAGTCAGAAGTGATGTCTTTATGTCTAATAGATGTCAATTATTTCACTCCCTTGTATTTGTTCAGTCACACACAAAACCCAGTTTAGCTCCCTGCAAACCCAGATGTAAAAAAAAGTACAATCTACAGAAGGACAGCTCAGGACACCTCGGAAAGCTCCTCTGTTTACAGATCAGTAGAAGGATACTAGGCCTAAACTTAGCATGAATGCATGTTCCCAGCTTTCTCTTAACATCCTGAACTTGACTCCATCCCATCAAAATCCACATCAGAGAATAAATAGCAGCTCTGGCTTCTCATGCTTATCTGAAGACAAAGATCTTTAAGCATTAGATCAGTGAAAGGATCTGATGGGGACAAGAGCATAAACAACCAGATGAGGTTATTATGAGATGAGATGAGATGGGAAGAAATCTTTTTCTGGTTAGGAATAATAGCTTGAGCATTTCTGTCTGAGAACATCTAGTGTAAGAAGTCCAGCAGTGCTGATATGTGACAGAGTTTTCCCACTGTGATGGCTGTAGCTGGAAGGAAAACAAAGTGACAAAAATCTACGTAGTAGTTTGATCCAAAGAGGTTGGTATAATATAGCAAAAGAACTGAACATATATTTTGCTGCCCAAAAGATCAAATTTATGTTTTGCTCAGGTACAGACTGAGCTGTAAAGCTGTTTCTGTGTGAAGAACTGGCCATCCTAGTAGAGTCTAAGTTTGTATGCAATGAGTTAAAACAGAACTTCCAATTTCTCTGCTAACAGAGCATAAATCCACTTACTTGACCAGTTCATCTAATAGATATGTGGAAACATTTTCTTTTTCTCTGATTGATTTTATATTTTCTAAAACAAAGCACATCACACAATTTTTTCAGAACAACCTGTGAGGAAAAAATCAAACAAACCATTAATCCAACAGAGGGATGCTGAATGGAAATGTTTCCAAAGCTGAAAATATCTGGTATCCCTCAATACTCTAAAAAAAGTATTATAGGGGGCTTTGAATCATCCTCCCACAATACAGCTATTGCAGAACAAATGTTTGTTCACGTTTCCCTTTCAGCTGTTACTATTTTGACTAGTTGCGTAGAAAATCTGAACAATCACCTGAGCCAAATTTAGTTCAAATGCAGAGGGAGTATGTGATATGAATGTGAGAAGGCCCAATTTCATTAAACTACCCTTTTTTCGGAGCTATTTCTGTTTCAAAAAGAGAAGAATACAAGAGAACAAGGGGATAAGAGAAGTTCAGCATTTCTCCCTGAATGTTGACATAGGTCCCACCTTCCCCTTGCTATCACTGATGTTCCTACTTATTCAATAAATAGGTCATCCTGTTTTCAAGCTGAAGTGAAAAATAGAGAGGTCTTTTGCCTCTGGCCTAAAGATCCAAGTTCTGACTACTTGTACTCAATCACAGAAGTTGCAACTAGGATGAAACTTGTGTTTTACAATAATAATTTTGCTATGAAGCTCCTGGATTGAGAAGGCAGAGGAGATCCAGGGATGAATAAGTTTGTTCTGAGAATCATCTTTCAAGCAATTTGTACTTGCATAGCTGAGCCTCTCTGTTGCCTTTCTCAGAATGTCTGCCCAGATGCTGATTAATAATGTTTTACTAATGATTTTGCTCTGATAAGAAAAAAATATCCCTCCTTGCCTGCCAGGAATACCATCTCCCAGTCCACATGTAGAGGTCTGAAACTTCAAGGGAGAAGCATCAAAATGACCAAAATTTGGTAACAGGAGTAAACTTACATCAGTGTGGTCTCACTCATACACTGGGGATTGCTTATGGGCCACTCAGACTCTGAGCTGTGTCTCCAGTGCTGCCACTCCTGATTTCTGCAACTCACATCAGCATGCATGTATGCAGGAGTTTTCTTCCAGTCTGTTTCTGTGTTTTCCTTCTATTCAATTTGTATGAATAAGAATTTGGTAATGACGCCAAGCTAAAAGCTTCTAAACCTTTATACATCCTCTGAAGGTTCCCAGTCTTCCCTCATTCTTACATTTCCCAACATGTATAATGGAGACAAAATTGCATTGACCTCAATTTATTCTGTCTCTATGAAAAAGCTCATCGCTTACATGTGTTAATTTCAGAAGTAACCCAAGTAACGCTGCTCAAAGCCTCTTTGAAATGCAAAAAGTTCTTTCAACAATATTGTTGGAGGATTGATTTATTTTAATAACAACAGATACTGATACTGATATGCACTAAGAGCCAGTTATGGCTGGTCCAAATGGCTTTTAGAACACAGAAAAGTAATTTAAGTAATAATTTGTGATAGGACTGGCTTTGAGTAAAATTCTCACATTTGCAGCTTGTCACTAATATTAACTGCTCCCTATCACTGCTCTCCTCTGTTTTCTGAAAATTGCTACTGCTATCTTAAAGACCAGAATATATTTAGGTATTGTTGTTTATCATTGTTTTCCTCATTATAAATTTTTTATAAGTTTGATATCTGAAGGATTTTAATACAAAGTAAATATATATATAATTTGAGCTGAACTCAGAGATGCTTCTTGGGACTCCTTTCAAAGCTGGAGTGGGACCCCATTTCCTGGAGGAAAAGCACCCACGTGGTCAAAACTATCACCACAGTTGGCACTAATTGGGAGACCTTGTGGAAGTTTGAGCAAAGACTAAGGTTTTAATAAGCAAGTAGCATGGAACACCCACTCAACACCTTGTGCTGGGCTTCTCCATGGCAGTGTTAGACACATTGTCAGGGCAACTGGTTGCACTGTAGTGCTTTCGATAATGAGAAGGCTTGTTCCCCTGGAATTGCTATTCTGCAGCCTTGCACTAAAATCTAGTTTTCCTTAACTCTGTTCCTAAGAGCTAAGAAAGAAAGGCAATGTTATTTTGTCAGAAATAACTCCAGTACAGAATTCAGCAGCTGCAGTTCATTGGAGATGGCTAATTAAATAATCTATATCACCACTCAGTGTTAATTAGCAAGTTTCAAAATCTATAGACTAAAGAGCCTAATCAAACTTTCAGTCAGTTCCTGCTGTGAGTCTCTTGTGTCCTGAAAACGGCTCATTGTTTTCCTACCTATGAATTTATTACTTTTTCAATTACTTCCCAGTAAAGAATTTTTAAAATCAAAGTGTAGCAGATGTTTCAGGAGTCCAGGAGACCCCAGAAGGATGCTCTTCAGCACAAAGCACTCTGCAGGATACAGCCACAGAGAGCTCTGCTGCATTGGATGTGTGAATGGATTTATAAGGGAAATTATTGCATCTGAAACTTTCTTATCCCCTTCCCCCAGAACTGAGCATGGCTTCATGTTGCATGAAAGAGGAATGCCATTGCCTCTATGGAAAGATCACCCCAGTGACAAGATGGAGCATAACATTTCTAATACTGCCTGAATAGAGCAGAAAGCAGAGTGCAGGGGCAAGGAGCTGCCACCAGCAACTCTCCACTGGGGAGGGAGGAGTGTCTGGGGAGAGTAGGGGAGTATTTAGGCTGTATTGTACAAGAAATAGTGGGTGCAACTGACTGGCTGGGAGATACTGTTGGCTTTGATTGACTGTATAAATATGCTTTTTAAAGAAGCAATTCAAGCACAAGCTTTTTAAAAGCTTGTGTAACTATTCCTGGTTTGTTTGTGCATGTGTGGCTAATAGCTCTTGGCAGACAGAAAAGGAAGCAGGAGAGACATAAGATTAAGTCCTGGAGTTCCCAGCCACCACACAACCTGCTGTTCTCCTCTCAGGGATGTGGCACCCTCATCTTCTGGAGAAGACAGGGGCTTGTCTCTCTTCAACAACAGTGTCTCCAAGCTCCCAAATTTCCCCCATATCCTATTACACTCGTTTTTGCCTGCAGAGACAGCCTGACTCTTAGTTATTTGTGTACTCACATAACATAGATAAAGGCTCTGCTTCCAAAAGAATCTGATCCCAAAAATGCTCCTTCACATGAGTAAACACAGCCTGGGACAGAAATTACTAAATTGGTAACAAAGCCTGATCATATAAGTAGAGCTTTAGTTAGGATATTTCAAAGGTATTAATAAATTAGGCATTTTTTTATTACAGTGATTCTGTCATTGTACCCTCTCTAATCACTGTTTCCATTCTTCCAGGGGTGTGTCTGTGTACTTTAACAAATGCGTTATAACAAAACGCATAATAGAACTTTCCCCCTTAACAATATGAAGAACAATGCATGGAATAAAATCTGATGCTTTTTCTCCCTGCACCTGCATTCACACCTCCTACACGAGTTGGCTAAAGTGGGTGCAGAAGATTTAGCTACCTAAATTATCAGGTACATTGAACTCTGCCACTGTGCTCAGGGCGAGCCACATTGATTCACCACCCTTGCCTAGGCTGGTCTGTGAGGGAGATCTGGGGAGGGAAGCAAAGGCGTTGGCTTTGCATGGAAGAACTATTTATTTTTGCCAATTTTCCCAGGTTTTAAATTTTTTTCTCTTTCATCCTGTGGTACTGGTGTTGGATCTTAATATAGAATGAAGAAAACACCAGCACTTTTCATCAAATCCAGTCGTGCTTGCATTCATGACAAGGTTCATAAAGATCAGCAGGAAAGTTTTGGTGGGTATAGAGGAAGTGATTTAAGAAGAAGAAGGTGAGTTCAGACTAGATATAAGGAAGACATTTTTTATAATGAGGCATTGGATCGGGTTGCCCAGAGAAGCTGTGGATGCCCCATTCCTGGAAGTGTTCAAGGTCAGCTTGTATGGGGCCCTGAGCAGCCTGATCTAGTTGAAGATGTCCCTGCTCATTGCAGAGGGGTTGGTCCAGGTAGCCTTTAAAGGACCCTGCTAACCCAAACTATTCTGTGATTCTATGCTTTTAATTTTTGCAGCTATTTGTAGTTTCTCTTAGTTACCTGTAGCAACTATAATGGGGGTAAGTCTTTTAACTCTGCTTTGTCTTTAACAACAACAATCATACATAAAATGCTGTGGTCCTTTTATAGCAATGTAACAATCAACTCAATGAAGTGTAAAATCAATGTTATAAAGCCAGATACTGTTTCAAATTAAATTAATTGCAAAAGTGCTTTCTGATGATTAAATATAATGTTATTAACTCCTGGGCCATAGACATACACAAATAAAGATAATATTGGCTCTTTACCAATAACAAAGCTGAAGACGTTTACTTCGAAAATATTTTTTCTATTCCTAAACAGATCCTTGACTATATCATGTGATTTTGTGTTATGAAATCAGATGGAGAAAACTAGAACATCTTGAAATCATCCCCTCCTGTTGTGACAGAGATCAGCTAAGAGGCAGAAAGCTGTATCAGTAGGGTCCTAGAGAGCCCAGCCTTATGTCTCCTGCATGTTGCTGTGTGCAAGTGCCAGGCAGCTGACATAATTTAGAGTGGGCCTGATTCTGCCCTTAGCACTTGCCAAAAATATCTAAACATTTTCAGAGCATTCTCAAGATCTCCAGGACTATACACATGCCTTATAACCATTTCTGCTCCTGCAGCTCTAATCTCTTTATTGTCAGGCTCTGCAGCAATCCAATGGTCAGGAATTGTCTTAGCACTCTTTCTCTTGGCTAGTCATCTTCAGTGACATTTTCAGCCTCTTGAGACTGGCATATCCAACAGGGCAGCTCAGTCCTGCCAGAGCTCTCCAGGCTGCCCTCTCTGCTGGCTGTGCATATGCTGCTGCTCCCATGCATCTCAGGAGCAGTGAGTTTGTTACTAAAAAGCCTATCTTGGCTTTTTTCCTAGACAGTGCCACTCTCTGTCTTCTTTTTCTGAAAGAAAGTTATTGAAGTCCAAAAAAAAATAGGAAGTACTGAACAGAAGAGATTTAATGAAATAGATACCATCCAAACTTTTAGGAAACACAGGAGAACAGATGTTTTTAAGTGAGAGGTGCTCAATCCAAAATTCATTGTACTGTGACCATTGTTTACAGATGTGTGACTTACCTCTGGTACTGAACATAATCAAAAATCTAAATTTTGGAAATCAGGCAAACAGCAGGAATACAGTACAATACACTTTGTTTTGCACAATATGAAAAGCAGGAAACCTGGATTGTTCTGTAGCTCTATGTTCTTTGTAGAAAAATGAACTGGATATTATGATTTCAATAACTATGTTTTAAATAACAAAATAACCAAATAACTAAAAGGAGCTATATATTACTGGTAGTTATGAATTCAAGCTACTCAGGCAGTATAGGTAACAGCAAGAGCAGCTGCTGTTCTGGCCACCTCCTGCTCTGTGCTCATGGTTGGTGTAAACTCCATCATCCTTCTTGTCCTGTTGGGATGACTGTTGCAGTTTTCCAAGAAATATTTACAATCCCAAGTGAAATTGCCAAACCAGAACTGGTGTCTTGATCATGACAGTAGGATTGCAAAGAAGAAGTGGTTTGTTTCCTATTGTTTTGTGCACAGGCAGTTTCTTACCCCTATATTAGGAACTGAGGCAGCAGGCAAGAGCTGAGTAGCTGTGGTCTTCAAAACAACAGCCTGTGGAGTATTGAAACATCTGCTTGGCAGACATGGCCAAACTTAGATGTGCAGCATAACACTTCAAGTGGCTGTTCCTTCTGGGGAACTTTGTATTTCCCTGCAGTGCTGGTAACTTGTAACTTTAGATCATATTCCTGACCCAGAAAAATGGTAGAGCTTGTGACAGTGCTCGCTGATGAGCTGCAGCAGAACTGGTAACAAACCCCATACCTGGCCTGCAGCCTCTTCAAACTCCAGTTCCTGCTCGTAGACTTCCTAGGGCTGCTTGGTCTGAAATGTTTGGGAGTGCTTAGGATTTAGCTGTTCCAAGTAAGAACAAGCTGATCTTGTTCTAACTCTCTGTGCTGCCAGGAGGGGTGGTTGTAAGGGGTACTTTTGATTCATTAAATGCTTATTAAAGTAATGATCACTTGGCAACTCTTTTCCTCCCCCAGTTATCTTTACTTGTATCCCTGCAGCAGCAGAGCTACAATACAAATATTAACAAGTATGAAGCAGCAGTCTTTTAAGAACAAAACTAAACTAATTTATTGAGAATGTGTCAGTGAAATTGCTTTCCAAAGTAGGTTAGCAGCCTTGAAAATTCTCAGAGATGCGATGACTGACTTAAATCAGAACTGAAAAGAACATCCTATGAGACACATTCAGCATTAGGATTCATTTCCCTCCAGTTCTTCCCTTCAGTTTTTAAAATTTTCCAAGAATAAACATGTTGTGTTTCTTGTCTTTCGAAGCAGGAAGTGAAGAAAGGGTTTGAGGATTTAGGATTGTTCCTGTACTAGGTTTAGAATTATGACTATTTGTTCATCTGTTAGAAACTTCTTTATTCTTTGAAAGGAAAAGAGAATGTTCCCAAGTGAAATTAGACATTCCAATATTCTGCTACTGTTGTAGCGACTGTGTAAAGATAGCTGGGAAATATACAGTTATTGAAGGTGTTATAAATAAAATGTTATTCTGCTTGGTGGCAGAGCTTGCACTTGGTTTTGCAGCCATGTTTGACTGTGGGAATTCCAGAATGATTGGAACAGAAGGAGACACTGATGACTTTTTTGTAGTTCTCCACTGACTACCAAATAAGAGAAATATAAACACTAAACAGTAAATCAAATGTTGAAAAAATAAATAAATATGGAACAGATGGGCAAAAGATGTGTCCAGCTGGCTCATGACATTAATTTTTTTCTTGTTTGAGCAGTAGCATGTGAGCAACCCACATGCAAAATGGGTTGGGTATTGGGCTGAAACTGTATTTTCCAAAGTCACGCTGCATCCACTTTCTCCCACAGACCTTTTAGATAAATCAAAGGAAAAGTTTCTTTAAAAGGATTTTATGCAAGTAGTCAAATAGACAGGGTGTTTCCTGCATCTCACTTGCTTATGAGAAAGTTAAGTGTCAGGGCTTATTGCACCATTGATGAATTGTACATGTCATCATAATCATCATAATTTTGTGGCTGCACAACTCTCTGCCCCCTATCATGAGCCTGTTGACAGTCCCTGTGTTGTCAAAATCCATGCTCATGTGCTTACCGTCAGCTTTTGGTGAAGTATTCACATGGACCTCCTCCAGGAGGCCTCCTCCTACAGGAGCAGGCAAACACCCCAACCGGGGGGTCACTGGGGAACAGGTCTCCTTCTGCCTCTGCTACAGCGGTTGGTGGTGTGGGTGTTTTGAGGGCTAGAGAGTTATGAGGGCAACATCTTCAGAAGAACACTGTGGCTTTGGTGAAGCCTTGAACTAAAACGATGATTTCAAATTCTGAAGCACAAATACTGTGAATCAAAGTATTTACACTACTTCTGTTGCAGATTTCACAGCATAATGTAGGAGGGCAAAGAACAACTTTAGCAAGACCAGGTATTTCTTCTTAGTGTTACTGTATAGAACTTGACTTTATTTAGCCAATCTTGAGAAAGTGAAGTGGTATAAAAGCTAGAGTCTTGTTCCAAATGCAGTCAAGTTAATATAGTGCAACTGATACTGATGTTTGGCTTAGTTGTGCAAGGAATTAATGGGAAGGTCCTAGTAAGCATGTGATGTGATTTACAGACCTCAATTACCATCACTAAGAAACAGTTTGTTCTGATGAAACCTTTTTCTGTGCATAGAGGAAAAACAAACACTCTAATTATGCTCATGACATTTGAGAATGTCACTATATTTTTTTCTCAAGGAGGATGCAATATGAAATACCTGCAATGATAATTTCCAATGTAAATTATTTTATGATTTTATGATTTTTACATTAACAAAGACCTCTGGGCAATGAATTTAGAAAAACCTAAGGTCAACAGAAAGAAAGCAAGAAAACAAATCGACAACTACAGTGCAAGAATTGCCCGCTGCAGTGCTCACTCTTGGAGTGTTCACTTCTGTCACCTGTCACTTTAATATAAAATGTGATTTGTATTTGGCTTAGTTAACAACTGAAAAGTTTATTATTTATAAAAAAAGTTAATTAAATAGTGTCCTATTAAGTTAAGACCTGAAGGCCAGATATATTGATTGATAAACAATTTCAGATAAAACTTGGGAGATAGACATGGTGAATATGAGTTCAGAGCAGGTATAGCAAAGGCAGTGAAAATACAGACATAAACAGACCTCAGGGATGTGCCCAGCTTGGCTTGAAGCCACTCTACACTAGTGAGGAAGCACTACTAAAATCACTTCACCCTTGTAATCTCCACCAAGCAGGTGACTCACGCAAAAACACCAATGCTTTTGACTTCATAAATATCCATTTTGGCCTCTTTCTTTTAAGCTAAAACTGATCCAGCCTTCAGTGGCCTGTGGTGAAATCAAACCAGCACTCCAAGATGAGGAACACTCAGCCCACAGTCTATGATTCAATCCAGCCCTTTAGAAAATGACTCATCTGGCCCATTGGCCCTCTTTCCAACTAGCTCCTTTAGACATGGAGCTTCAGGCAGCATGAATTAATGTGGCAGCTGTAGCATCCTGCTCCCAGCTGCCATTTTTTCTCAGCAGCCTTTCCTGTGTCTCACTGGGGGTTGTATGTGGGGCACGGGCTACACAGCATGTGTGAAGCTATGCCCTCCTCCGCGAAATCCCCTGAGAATCTCCACCTCATCTTCTGTTCCAGCATCTCAGATTTTCACTGGGAATCGTGTCAATACCTGTCACTACCTGACTAGCTAACAAACCTATCTCAGTCTGTGTTATGCACAAAGCTTTCATCCTTCCTCTAAACATTTGGTGGAATTTTGAGAACAAAAATAGGTAGAGACAATGCTCTTACCCTCTGATGAGAATATATGTAGGGGAGGAAAGAAACAACACAGAAAAAGCAAGATGATGCACAAATACACAAAGTCAAAATGAATTCTCACTTATTTTTTTTGCTAATAAAGATAGTCCTTCTAAGATTTATGATTGCACATAGAAATGGATTTCATGCTTATGGGGATCTGCCTGCTCCACAATATGTACTTAGTAAAAAATCCACTACTTCAGATACTCTGCAGAAGAGGTAGGAAAAAGCAACAAGCATTACTTTGAAAAAATCTATTTCAAAAAATTTCTAACTCAAAAGGATACACAAAAGACACCTTTCTATTATATTTATGCACAAAATCATGGACCTGTATGTTTACTTCTAAACCTACAATAATAAATTCTGCTTCATGAAGTGAATTTTATTTTTTTAATTGAGGTATCAACTTTTACACTTCTATTTTGCTTTGAAACATTTGCATCTGTTTGTTTCATATTTTGTCAGGCTGTTCCAACTACATTTTTCAAAACCTTGGCTGCCATAATATCTGGAAACGAATTCTTATATTGACATAATCTTCTCTGTCTTCACAGTCTCATCCTCATCAGATACTGGCAAGACAAGCCAAGTGATCCTCTGCTATATTTCTTCATAACAGGGTAAGTTCAGCTCTGTCTGCAGCATGAGTCTCCGCTACCTTTCTTAGCTCTTGCAATGGGGAAGACCACATTCTTCCAGGTTCACTGTGTTGATTGTACTTTACCGTGTGTTCTGTATCAGAAATTTGTGTTACATTGTCTCATATTTCCCTAGTGGTGTTTTCTTGGCAAATATTGATGACTCCTAAAGGAGCGGTCCCTGTGAGGGGCTTGTCAAACAGCTGGGATCCCTATAGGGAGGAGCTACAGGCCTCCCAGGTCATTGGAGGTGGGGGAATCCCTGGTGAGTCTGTTCAGAGATTCATCAAAATGGATGGTGTAACTTTGTTGAGGACAGCAATATTAGTGTAAGCATGGGGATCCAGAGCAGTTTTTGGCACAGAGACAGGTCAGCCTTCTGAAAAACAACAGATGATAAAGAGAGAAAAGAGTGTGAAGAGCTGGGCAGCTTTTCTATGTGGGTGGTCATTTATATTCATTGGCAGGCATCTAAGTGAGACTGAGTTATTGCATATCATGGATAGTCTTTAGCCCAGTCCTTTGAATGATGAGATGCTAGCAATGCTGCAAGCATGTCCTTCGTATCCCTACAGGAAAGTCAACTGACTGAAAAGAGCAGGCAGTGATCAGCAGCAAAAGCTCTTAGGCTCAGATTATGTTTTGCTCAGTCCCATTGCCATACCCAAGCACTGGGAGTACTTGGGGGTTGGAAGAGGTTACCATCTGAACAGCCACTGGTACTGCTCACCTGTGGAGCAGGCACAATGTGGTGTTTCCTGTTGGTAAATACCTTGAGACAGAGACTGCTCATTGGTGGGGCTGTCTCATGATAAAAATGAATCACAGATCACTTGCTGGGACTCTCTTTCCTGCAGAAGAGCCCACCTAGCATGGCACTGATGCACTAGGATGTCATGGCACCAGGCTTCAAAAGAGAATTGTAGTTATTACACATAATGCTCGAAATGCTTTGGTGTAATTATGTAATGGAATTGTAATGTAATTACAATGTAATTACATAATTAATGAATTACATTAATTAATGTAATGTAATTAATGGAATTGTAATGGAATTACGTAATGTAATTACGGCATGGAATGGTCAAATAGTTTAGTGTTGTAATTCCAGTCATTTAGGGAAGTGAATTACTTTTGTCATAAATGGACAAGGTATACAGTACAAACACATTGCTAACACAGCCATTTAATGAAATTGCTGTTCACTCCCTCAGTTTAGGCAAGCCTGATCATTCCATGGGCTGCAAGCAGACAAATCCCTACTGCTGTTCCTGTAGATACCATCTGTACTGCCACTGAGCAAAATGTGGGCCCTCCTTAAAAGTCCAGGCTAACTGGTGGTGCTACTCACTTGTTCTACTTCCAATTATTTAAAACCAGGGTAATTCCCCAGCATCTTCATGTGGGTGGGACTCACCACTGCCGAGTCACCATCCTTCCTCTTCAAAACACAGAGAAAACATGTATACATACTGTGCAGAAAGCAGAGGTTTTTGTGGTCACCTGATCTTTCCAGTGGGCACAGAGATCTGTGCATTATATTACAACAGATCTGCCTATTGAAAAAAAACGTTCAATGAGTTTTGGTAGCAGAGTGTGTCAGAAGTGATGGCTCTCAGCTTGAGCACTTCAGGTCTTCTGCTCTTCCCAGATATTACAAAAAAATTCTTTACTGTGAGGGTGGTGAGGCACTGGAATAAGTTGCCCAGAGAAGCTGTGGGTGCACCACCCCTGAAAGTGTTCAAAGCCGGGTTGGGTGGAGCCTTGAGCAACCTGGTCTGGTCAATGGCATCCCTGCCCATGGCAGAGGGATTGAAACAAGATGATCTTTAAGGTCCCTTCCTACCCAAACCACTCTATGATTCTATGATCCTATGATTTTACTGTGGTCAGCTGCAAAAGAAAAAAAATTAACAGGCACAACTTCATAAGGCACATACAGAGTTATGACTTTCTTCCTTATTTTGTGAAACAGGTGATTAAAAAATCCAAACTCAATCTGTCCCAATTTGAACTACTATAAGTGCATTTTCATAGAATGCTCAATACTGGAAGAATCCCTTAAACTTATGTCTGTATTGGTAGTCCTCAACAGAACACTTGTTTAGAAGAATTTAGGTCACTAACTAAAGATTTCTAAAGTTTAACTGACATTAGGATCAAGATAATAAAGAAACTATTATGTGGGTGGCATATGTTTTCTACTTATAGCAACATTCCTACTGTGGTTAAAGGCAGAAAAAAAGAATGTTGGAAGAATAAAATATTCATTGGTATGCATATGCTGGAAAAACCATTACTTGGATTGATGCCGAGAGATTTCACATTATTTTACTCTTGTAAAATGAAGGCGATACAAAACCCCACAATATTATTGTTCTTCTGATAAGGTTTTGCAGCTCTTCAAAATGAAAAGTACTGAGGGAAAATTAGGTTTTTTATATTAGCCATGATATAAAGCATCACAAAATGGTAACATGTAAAAGCAGCAATTTGTTCACTATATTAAACACTAACCAGCATGACTGGCTGCATGTTGTAAATCACAAGGTAATTTTGAGTATTTAAATGAATGGGATATGATTAAATATACAAAACCTAAAAATCAAACATAATGACTGAAAAGTAGTCAGCCACTCATTTCCCCACGTTCAAATATTAGAGCGATACACTCTAAGAAACTGAATCATGCACTGTAGTGTATTTTCATCTTGCAGAACTGAACCTGAGACATGCAATTACCATAAACACTCAAAATAACTGAACATTTAAAGAATACATAGATGCCTTCTAAAGGATCATCTATTGTAACTATGCCTTCAGCTAGATGGTGTGCAGTAGATGTATACAATTTCCTTCAGCTGATAGAAAACATGACCCCCACAGATTGCTATGCTATTAAGTACATAAAACAGCAAAGCCTCCCTTGTTTTCATTCATCTCCTACACAGCTCAGTCTTTTCACAGCTTATTTGAAGGAAAAAGATATTTTCAATTTCATTATTTACACAATTGTCTCACACAAGCTCCAAGTGTATGCCAAACAGAGTTGCTGCCACTGTGGTTAAGAGAAAGGGGCTATTATGAGGCAAGGTGGTGAAGGAGTGGCTCTGTGCTGGAGCCCTGCAGACTGTGCTGGGCTGTGCTGGCACTGTGGGACTGACACTGGGAGCATTTCAGAACTTGTGTTGGATTGCAGTTTGATGTGCTTTGGATTTACATCTTTTACCTTTTATCAGCCGCTTCCTCACCAGCTGCCATCACCTCAAGAGTATTTCCGTATATTTCTGTTGGTTGTACCAAGCAGACCCTTTTGTGACCTCTTGCCAGCCCTCCTTATTCCCTTCCCTGAAACAAACCAGCATAAATATGGAGTCATGAGGACACAAAGAGATAAATCTGGCCAAATCTTCTGGTCAACTCTCTATTATTCTTGTTGCTGATAGATTGCTGTGTACTAATCTAGGGCATTTTTATTCTACCTCATACTTAACTTTTTCACATCTTATACCCTGATGTGCTTAAACACTCTTGCCCTGTCTTGCTGAATTATGAATTCTGGAAGCAATCATGAGGGTGGAATGGAGGCAAAGCCAGTGGTGGAATAGAGGCAAAGCCAGAAAGCATCTGGAGTGCTGAAGGGTTAGAAAGCAAATGTCTGTAGTCAAAGACTTGGCCATTACCTATCTGACAGTTCAGTCACATCAAAAAGGGAAAATATTTACAGAAAATATTTAAGCCATCTCAAACAAGAAATATTTAAATCATGTCAAGTAAGAAAATTTGACAACAGAGAAAGAGATTACAGGACAGAGGAAAGAACCAATATGAAATTAGGGACAGCATGCCAAAGGCTGGAAGAATAAGGGGAATGGGAATGACCCAGCCTGAGGTGGAGACAAATTGAAAAATTTTTAATCAGGGAACCCCTCAAGTCTGCAGCCTACTGGGTAATGAAAGCAGATACCCAGTTGCAAAGGCTTTCACTTTGTTAGAGTAAGAAGTTCTGAGCTTTTAGCACAGGAACCATTTTGGGAGATCTTCTTAATGCACAAAATATCCAAGTGCATCTAGCTTTAGGATGGCACTAAAACACTTGTTAACAGAGTGTGTGTGATGTGACAGCCTGAAACTGCTGACAAGGTAGAAGATGACCTCAATGAATCAGGAGGTCTGTTCTAGCTTTGTATTCCCATGGGAAATCTACTCTAAAATAAATCTACAGTTTTGAATTTATGAATTTATAGAAAGCTGCAAGGTCTAAATCCTCCCTGTAAAACTGCATTTTCTGCAGTTCTTTTGGGATGGCAAAAGGAGAAGCAGAGCCAACTCTGTAAAGCAGTATTTTCTGTACATCAAGGAAAACACCTGGGTTCTCACTTTTCCCTGGGTTTTACCAGTCTCTGGTGCTAGTATATAAGTAGCCTATCTTTAAAAGCAGAGACCCTTCACCTCATTTAAGAAGTGTAGTCTCAATCCCTTGACTGCAAATTCTAGTCTCTGGCAAGTCTGTGATGTGTAAGTGACAATAAAAATTTCTTATTTTCCAATATTCTTTTGCATAAGTTGAGAAAGGAAGATTGATGCAATTATGCTGATGAACACTGGCAGAGAATAATAATTCTCTACCAGGGACACAACAGAGATCTGATTGCTAACATCAGTGAATCACCTTAAAAGAAACAAGAACGGTTTGTTTCAGTCTCTCCTTAAGAAGCTGTTCAGACAGAATTGGCATTCCAGAGTCACTGTACTTTTACGAGTATTTGCATGTCAGTAGAAGAATAAAATAGATTTTAAAATCTTGTCAGGATGAAACCAAAGATTTGAAAGAGGTAAGCTAGACAAATCAGAGGACAAATATGATGAGTGAATGTTTGAATACGTAGTAAAAGTACATCATCTACAATTTCTTGCTTGTGAATTTAGATTACAGACTTTGTTTCACAGGAAAATGTCAGCAGTTGAATTTCAATGCAAAAAAGTTCTACGCCTCCCTACACAAATACCTACAGTTATGTTTTGGTACCATTCTTGGTTTCCATTCTGCCTGTCCTGGAAGCTGGGATGCAGAGGTTGGAAGCTTAAAGTGTCAGAGCCTGTGATAAGAAGGTTTAGTACACACACACATACACACACACATATGCTCCAGTGTGCATGGGATATAAAGTTGCCCTTTATATTTTGGGGTCCATCGTTCATCACATTTTAATGCTGCAAGTAATAAAAAGACCCTTTTTCCTTATCTTCTTTGGTAAACATGGATACTGAAACATCCTTTTTCTTGATGAACTATGTATTGGAACCACATTTGATCCCTGAGGATTCCAGTTTCTAAAGGTTCTTGGCTGTGCCACAGCCTATGGATGGGACAAACATCTGTTACTACAATTACTGGTGCAAAAATAAATAAATAAAAAAGCAAGCCTGAGTATAACCAAGCACCATCATATCATATCATCATATCATATCATATCATATCATATCATATCAATCATATCATATCATAATCTCATACAAACTACAGATACTTAAAAAATAGAGGATCTTAAATATGAAAAGAAATCCTCACACTACTTGACAGTAAATAAGTAACACTGATTTTAATGACAGAAGAAAGACTGAGGAACTCAGATGGACAGACCTGATGGGTTTCAGCATGAATTTATATTTAAGAGAGGCAGCTTGCTGGTTTACATTAAATAGAAAATCAACATAATCATGGTATCTCTTAGCATTAAAAGCCATGACTTTGTGAAACTTCAAGTAGTTTTGAATGTATATCAGAGCCCACATACCAGCCTTTCAAATTTTTTAAGGATCAATAAACTGGAAAAAATAATTTAACAACCACAGTCTACAATAATTATCCATGACATTTCTAAAACCATATTTCTTCATTTATTAAAATCAGTGTTACTTATTTACTGTCAAGTAGTGTGAGGATTTCTTTTCATATTTAAGATCCTCTATTTTTTAAGTATCTGTAGTTTAAGAAAAGTTTATTCTGAGGCTTATATTTTTCATCAGCTGAAGCCAAATATATTACTGACTGTTGCTGATAAAAGAAAAGTATTTTTAATTGTACTTTCTGCTTCAGCATCCAGTCCTGACTTTTTAAAGATATGTTGAGAGGAAAGAGCAAGAAAGAGAGTGCTCTTTGACATCCTGGGTACCAGCAGAGAAACTGTCAGTTCACTAAAATTTGGAAACAACATTTAGACAGCTGTAGCTGTGTTAGAAAAGTCAAAAACCTTTCTCATCATTCTGTGGCAAAAAAAGCTGGGGAAAAAGGAGATAAGAAGAGAGCAGGGCAGATCAAAAGAGGTATTTGATGGTCTGTATTCCCCAGTACAGAATTACATACAAATGACTAAATGAATACAGCAAATACTTCTATTTTTTATTCTATTTTATTCAAACAGAAACTGAAAACGGAGAGGCCTAAAGATCCTATTATTAAAAAGTTATTACAGACAAAAATTTCTTCTAGAAGTATCTTGGCTTACATGGAATTGGGGGTTAAAATAGCTATGAGGAATTGACTAAAAAAAGTTCGTTATATCTCTAACCATTTAATCAATTTCAGCTATAATAGAGGTAGGTCTCATATATCTTTAAAAGCTGATATTAAGAAAGTCCTTTACAAACTGAAGACCCAGAGAAATAGTGTAGAACAAGGCAAAGATGATTTCACCTCAAAAGAAAATTACTGTGTGTCTTGTACAAAACCTTTTCAAGTCCAGTGAAAATATTCCCTTTAAATGGCAGTGCACCATATTGACCAACAGAGAATTGGAAACACTACAGTAATAAGAGATAAAGTACAATTTAACACAATAGGGGCAGACAGAAAATTGCAGATCTTCACAAATTGGCAAAAGAGCTGTATTATTTAACTAACAGGCAAGGAATTCCATTGCAGTAATTGCAGAATTACAAAGAATAGCTGAGAAGTACTGGAAAAACAGATTCAAGAGCATCCTAGCACTGTAAAACTTCTATTTCCCACAAAGGAAAGACACAGACATCTAGTTTGCTATCAGCCGTGTTTGTATTGCGAATCATGAGAGTTAATTTACAGATTTACAAATTCTTAATTTGAACTTGGGAAGTCTCTACAGCATCTGATTTTTTTTCTCTCTTCCCAGCCTTTATTCACCACGATGCTTTTTTCTAAGTTTAATATGCAAATTACCCTTTTATATTTGGCTCATGAGCATTGAAGAAGGCCCCAGACAGCAAGGGCATCTTGCTGAGTGAAAAATGTAGGTTCAAATCTCTTCCATTTTTCAGGAAGTGGTATTCAGATACCATCTGAAGTGGTGTATAAAATATATCTTTATTTAAAGCTCAAAACCAATTTATTTTTATTTTTTTAACTTGATTATCCTGGATTGCTTTGATTTCTTCCATGACACCAGGTTTCTGTTTTAATGACCTACTGCAAAGGTGAGGCTGTGCTTCACTAGGTGTTTGAAACTGCTGCAACTGCTGAAGTGGGGCTGTGTTCATGCCATTTTTAAAGAAAACATATTTTTGTTGTATAATCTGAAAAACAGATGCAAACCAGAGTTCCATTCTTCTCTTCCCAAACACAATCTGCTTTTAAGCTGCAAATCAATCCAACATGTCTCAGATGTCTGCCTCCAGCTGACTTCTCTCTTTAAACATAAACAGTGCAGATTCCTAAGGCCTGTTACTCTGACAACCCTATAATGCCATCCTTTAGACTCCCCAAGCTCTGCAAATCTTCGTTCCATCACAGCTTGAAGTGGACCAGTCTATTTTCACTGCTCAAGATATGGAAAGCTAGAAAACCAGCTTCCACAGTAAACTCATCAGCTTATAAAATTGTTTCAATATGACCTAAGCACCCATCAATGAAGCAGATAAGTTGCAGCTTTGTTATTTTAAACATCTTATTTTATTTGCAATCTGATTATTCAGTGCTGTTTTACATCTGCAGCTGGGGAGGAAAACTCCATTAATTTCTGTAGTGACTCGGGCTAAAAAACTGCTGGCCCAGTAGAAGAAGAGCATGCACTTGTATGAGGCACACCAGGTGTCTGACAGATGGCCTTTTAGCAACTTTAAGTACCTAGTGATATGAAGAGCAAGCACTTCCAAAATGCATTGGTGCAAATCACCAAACTCCAACATATGGAAAAGCATGCAGGGGAGTATGCACTTAACAGAGCAGCCAGTTACCATCTTTAGGAGGTTAACGTTTGTTCTTAGCCACAATTCCAAAATTTCCAATGCCCTGCCATAAAGCAAAGAGATATCCATTCTTCATAGCAATGGTAAGCTACAGAAAGGCCACTGCTTGTTACAATAATTAGCAGCTACAGGCTATACATCCAATGTCTTTTTTTTTTTTAATTAGAGGGGAAGGAGAGGCATTAATAATTTGGTGTGTTGGAAGCTGAGTGCTTTTTTCAGCCTTAAGAACAGTGCAAAGAGAACACAGTTTATTTTAAAAGGGGCTAAACGCATGCCTTGCTAGCAGCAAACACGATGTGCTGTTTCCATAGAAACAGAGGTTGGTATTATTAAAGGAAGGGAGGCTTTCTGTGGCTGGTTCTCCTGAGGGACCCTCACTTACAGAGAGTATTGGGTAAACTGGGTAAGTGAGTTTTACCACCTGTTGTTAAAGATCGTTAGCTATGCCTCTTTAAAGCTTTATTAACTCTCTGCTAATTCATGACAGAAGTGTGAGGAAAATCGTTATCCCCTACCTATAGGTTCTTCTGGAAGAAGATTTATATTAAAAATCAAAACCAAAACCTCCTTTAAACTGAGTTGGCTTTGAAGGATGCTACTTGCTGTCATCCTGGTAGAAGAATAGAGACATAATTTTGTCTCTGTCTCATAACCAAAAAAAATTTCCCTCCTCTTGAAGACTTCAAAGTCTATATGCTTGAATAAAGAGACAAAGAGGAAACTTCTGAAACTGGAAAACTGACTAATAGAAAAACGACAAGGTATCATTTCAGAAAGTTACTGAAGATTTAAAACTGAAGTTATGCATCTGGCTATCTATTGACTCATATGTCCTGTGGTTAATCTAACTTTAATGCCATGAGATACTTTCAGATGTGATAACATTCAAGTCCATTTTTGTCAGTGCTCACTGATTTCTATACACTGATGTTGTTAAAGTCATTGCTGCTCTTGGCCTTTTCAGCTTTCAGGACTGACAGAGTAAATGGCACATTGGGAAAGGTATGGGAAAGAGTTCCCAATCTCCATGCTCTAAATACCATATGCTAGGTGCTAAAAAACTAGCTAATCATGTTATAGCATCCTGTTGTCCTACATAAAAAATATAAGGCTGGTTTAGTGTAATGGGGCTGGAGCTAAACGTTTTTTATTATCACTTTTCTTTCAATTTTAAAGCATACTTTCTTCATATCTTTTGCAAATCCTAAGCTGAGCTGCCCATGTTTTCTGGTTACATTCGAAGCCATAGGAAACAGTGGGCTTGGTAAACAACATATTTTTACTAATTATGGACTATTCCACACGAGGAAGACGAGCAACTTTTGCCAAATCCAGGAACCACACAGCCATCATGCTCTGGCTATTGTTTCAGGATTTGTACGTAATCCAGATATAAATGGTTTGAAAGGCCTGATATAAAACACAGGTCTGGACTTAGCGATATTAAAAAAAATCTTAGAGCCAGTGTGGGATACTTTACAAACTACAAATCTCCGTTGTACAAATCTCCTTTGATCCCCCTTGTTTTTTGTTCATCTAAAGCGATACATTTTTAATAATTCCACTAGGACAGGAGGAGCTGGCATCACTCTGTCAGCACACTGATTATGGTGCATGAACTTCATATATTGATGTTGCTTCTGGAAGCTTTGTTTCAATGTGTTTCAAAAAAGAAAAAAAAAAGCAAAAAATAAAGGAAAAGCTGCTTTGAAGTATCTGCTACAGAAGCCAGATTATCACTTGTTTTCTGTTTGCTGTCACATTTGAAAATGAGATTCATAGAAAGACAAGTTAATTATATATTTCCAAGCTTCTAATCTTCAGTAGAAAACAGAAAGTCAACGTACACACAGAAAGGACATATAAAAGTTTTTGTCTCTTCTTTTGCTCTCAAATAGCTTCTCTTTTCACTCAGATTTCCAGGGCAGGTAGCCAGCACTGTTCCTAAAGCTGCCTGTTGCAGCAGGAGTCATTTCTTTAGTCCTCCTACCTCAGCATGATGACCTCAAAGAGAACCCCACTAAGCTCTTCAAAATGCAAATTAAAGTTGACAAAGGCCAAATCCTGGAAATGCTGATGTAAAATGGTAATGCAAAAGAACTTGGGTAAATAATAACTACGGAAAGAAACTGAGACTTGTACTCACTCTGCATTATAAAATCTGCCTAGGATAGAGAGACTTGGTAAATTTTGCATGGCACTTCACTGTACCTGCTGGTTTCTGCTCTGAGGCTGCCAGTTATGCATCAGAGGGATCAGCAACAGAATGAGGGACCTTCGGGAGCAAGAGAGCTACTTATCAGAAAACGCTTAATTGCTTTCTGTGAGGCATGCAAGCTGAGGTTAAATCTCTGTTCAGAAAAATGCTATCATGAAAAAGCAATATAATATGTTGACAAAAGAGAGAACGAAAGTGAGCACGCTGCAGTAATTTTGGTATGTTTATGCATACATGTATGTATAAATCCCAAATATATGTGTAGTGCCTTCAGAAGGAATGGAGAGTGAGCTGAGACATGTGTGCTTGAGACAGCTGGACATCCATCCAAGCTCTAAGAAAGGTGGGAAGAATGCAGATGAGCAGACGTGTGTGTTAAAGCTCAGTGTCTGTGGGTAAGTGAGCAACACCTCCACCCAGCAAAAGCTGCTCCAATCTGTGTCAACCAGCTGCTGCTTGCAGACGTGCAGAGGAAGCATCGAGCACCCTCCAAGGACAGCTGGGCTCTGCACACCCCTGCAGGGGGACAATGGAGATGCCACCCCACAGGACCACGGGGGTGTGCCCAGACTGCTGGCTGCACATCAGACAAATTATGGGCGGGTATCAGGTGTAGGGGATAGAGTAGCCTGGTGATCCAGGTGAGTACAGTGTGAACTACAGAATTCCAGTAGGGACCTGTCCATGCCGGTCTGCCCCAGAGAAAGGTGGCACACAAAGAGGAAAAGAAAATGAAAAATCTGCTTATCCCTTCACAAGGACACCCTTCAGGTTTAATTTTACATGAGAAAGTTTTCTTAGGACAAAATAAGGAAAAACTCTCTTGGGAAATACATGATTTCATTTTCAAAGAAAAACACCATACATAGCAGAACAAAATTTAGAATTTAAAAAAGCAAGCATTTGACATTTAGAGGAAGCCTGTACAGCCTTAATTATTTCAGTGTATGCCTACAAACTATGACACACTTTTATGATGTACCTTTTTTTTCTAACCGTCCTCTCATTCAGCACAAGATTCTCATGCAGCTAGAAGCTATTTAATATTTGCTTTCTTCTTGTTTTCCAGTGTGCAGCTCACCAAATGTCATTTACTTCACTCCACAGCCTCATCTGAAGGTGGAATTATCCTCTGTAGGCTGCGTTTCTCCTTACTATGGTACCTGAGTGCCTCTTAGACCTGAATGTATTTCTTTAATATCCATTCAAGGTAGGAGGGGCTAGTTATGTCATCTTTCAAGATGAGAACCTGGACATGGGAATTAATTTCCTAGGAGGATTTGGGATGTAATTTGTAGCATCTGCTTTTAAAATACTCTGCCATTTAGTGCCTGCCCCATCACAAACAGAGCGAAGAACATAATTCGCTAACCAGGGAAAAGCATTGGCAAGAGGGGAAGAGATTCAGCACTCTTTTTCCAAGAGTGGGAGATTTCCATTCCCCTCAAGATTCACTGTCAGGGACCTACATCTGGGACTAAATGAGAGAGCACCAAGTGATGGATTCAGTGCCATTCTTCCTGTGTTCTGTAGTCTGTAGGTAATAGCTTTTATCTACACTAGATAAGATAAATTTGAATCCTTCTTCTGCATAACTAGATTTAATTTGGATCAAACCTAATTGGATATGACAATAATTAAATTGAAAACAAATCTATCATGTCATAACATCACCAGGTATTGCAGTACTTGTAGGTTTTTGGGAGTCATGGTTTAGAGGGAGTTTTTTACTTCTCAATCCCCTCTGCTCTGCCACTGCTACATTCTTGCTGCGGAGCTGGGATCTGATTCTGTGGATTTTTTGCTAGGAAACTCTTCTCTCTTTCTCCCCTCAAAGGCAAGGGATTTTCAAACTGAACAATGTTTTCTGGACTCCTGACAGGTGGATGATGCAGGAAGAGAGCTCTCTACTCTGTGCAGCAGCACTACCTGGAAAAACAAGAGGGCTGAAGTCAGGATCCAGCAGGTTTGGGCAGTGCAGGACTGGGCTGGGTCCCCAGCACAGGGCTTCCAACTGGCATTGCTGACAGTTCAGTGGCACAGCACAACAGAATACATTTATTATCAGAAGACATTTCTTTCTATGGCATTCATATACTGTCCAAAACTAGTTTCAGCTGCCAGTCTTGCCCTATAAAGCTCATTTTATGTAACTGCTCTTCACCAGATCAGGAGCTACAACCTACCATTCCTGTCTCCCTGATGCTGGCCTCAGTGTCCAGAATCTCTCCCTTTTTATTAGAAATTTGGAATCAGAGATGAGCCTGTTTTGTGAACCCAGCTGAGGCTAACCTCTGGAGCAGGATTTACGCAGCTCAGAACTTTGAAGTTGTAAGTTTAAGTTGTGGTTCTCTACACAAATGTAGCAAAAAGAAGGTCTAGTTATGAACAGCCTCTGGTTACTACACCCTACACGTCTGAATATTTTCCTGCACATTTCCCTTAGGATGTAGGCAGATATTTTAAAGTAAAGAGCATTTAGTAACCTTGACTGGCCACACTATAATGCCTACCATCTTTTTTTCAGCATGTTTGGCTTTATACATGGAAGGACAGCTCCTATTTAATTCACTTGAGCCTGCTCTGTAAACCTGGAGTACCTTGGTGAAATAAGTAGAGCTATAGCCAGAGCTGAAAAGCAGAACAAGCAATTGGGAGTCTCATGCAAATTCTCACAAATTATTCCATCTGATGACTTTGGAGACAAAAATAGATGTCTGAAAAATTGCCTTTAATGTAAACTGAAGCTTTGAACTCCACAGCAGTACTTGTTGCAGAGCAAAGATCTTGTTTGGGTAGTCTGTCTTGAATTTTAGTAGTTGCAATATAAAGACTCTTGAAGAAGATACTTGAAAAGGAATGAAGTAAAATTAAAAGTATAGTAAACCATAAGTCTGACATGAGGGATATGGCATCATAAGTTATGTCAAGAAACTGAGAAAATTCTCTAGTTTTTAAAGATGGTAGTTAAAAAAATACTTTTTGCAGAATATTAAATGACACTGAGACAGGCTCTACCCCAAAACAGACCCTCCTTAGCACTGTGGGATGATGGAAGAAACCAACAGACATTTTAAGAAAGGGCTCAGTGAGGGAAATGCCACTTGCCCTGTATATTTCCAATTGCCCTATTGCATCAGTGCTTTTGGAATAGAACAAAAATGATTTCACTAGTAGAAAAGTGCCAGAACAGGGGGAGGCAGCTTCACAGAAAAAAAAAAGAAGTGGTGAAACACTGTGTTTGGAAAGTGATGATATTTTCATTCCAGCCTTATACTGCAAAGGGTGAGATGCAACTAAACACTCTGTTCCATGGAAAAGCCAAGCAAAACCCCTGATCATAAGTAATAGTGTCTTGTTAAAGTGCAAAAAAAGGGGTACACCTTCATCTGAAAACAGCACCTTCTTCCTCACCCAAGCTGTTGTACATATAGTTTCTGCTGATTTCAGTGACATTTTGGAAAGTTTCTCATTTGTTTCTCATTTGTTTCTTTTTTTTCAGAGTAGGATGAACATAAAATTCTCCCTCCCAAAAAGAATCAGTTGCTGATGCAGACAGGAGAATATCACAGCCAAAGGGGAGTTTTTCTATCACCCTTTTTTGCCACACCAGGCTGATCCTGACCACAGGAATTGCTCAGGTCTCCCCAGACCTGAGTTTCATGTGTTAACTGCACAAAGAAGAACCAGGTCAGTAAAGTTTACTCTGTAAACTGTTTAAGTGAATTCGTTTTGAGTGGAGCAAGTAAAGGTGCAGTTTACACAAGAAACAGTTCACACAGCAAGAAGAAAACAAGCAATCCAGCCACCAAGTCTGGTGGACAGTAATTTCCCATAGAGGAGCAATGCTAAGTGAGCTAGGGACAAGTGGCCCTTCCACTTTTCCCACCACCACAGTTGGGGTCAGACCAGAGCAGCTACTGGCAATCAGATCATCCACTGTCTCTTGCAGAAAGTTTAAGAGCCAGAGTTAGAGGTTTAAAGCTACCCAATTAGGCAATTTGGGGAAATTATTTTTTTAATGCTTTGATTATACTTGAGCCACTTAATAACAGAAAATCCATATCTTCCTATGTCATTTTTATGCCACAAATGGGTGTTTTGCTACCATCAGAAATGTTCAGAGAGTTAATGTGGTGTAACAGCAGTCCAAATGAAATTAATCTGCAAATTGTCATAGTAGTTTGAGGTTGACAAGAATTTCTTCCCAGCTGGAAACCGCAGAGGGAGAGTTTCACAGATCACTTGGTCAGCTATATGCCCCATTAAACATCACTGACTGATATCAGTGAAGGCTTATCGATCACCAGAGTCCCAGAGACTGTGAAGAGACTAGGAGTGGCACAGTTTAGTATGGAAAATAAAATCTCTGGTGGGTTTTCTACATCCTCCAGTCTGTTTTGCTTTATAGTGAAATTTTAATAGGAGTTCAAGAAAAAAAGATGGAGAAGGAATGAGGGTGCATTTCTGTCTTTTCTCACCTAATCCCTTCTCTAATGCTTTAGGAAATTGCTGGCACAACCAGATTATCAGAGCAATTTCTCTGTAATTGCAACTTGTCTGGTAGTGAAGGCATTATACTTTGGTATGAAACATGCTTTCCTTCTGTTACCACAGGTGTATGTGGACATAGCTTTCCCCTGATTTCACAAGATGAAAACAGAAAATGCTGCTGTGCTTCTCTATTTCACTTGGTCATAATGGCTAAAATTAATGTAAAACCCTGCTATCCAATGACTGAAAACAATGAAGGTTTTCTTTCTCATGCTCTCATAGATAAGCTGTCAATTGCCTTAATTTAGCATTAGCAACAAGTTAGGACCATTTTATTTCCTAAATAAGCAGATTTCATGCTTAAGCACATACTCTAACATTGATCTTTTTATTGTTTGCAAACAATATTCAGATAGAAAAGTAAAACGAAAATAAATCAAAACTTGAATGTCTCACAAATAAAAGCCAAAATCCCTTCTTCCACTTTTTTTTCACTTCTTTCACTTTTTTTTTTTTTTTTCAGCCCTTTCTTTCAGCTGGAAGATGAAATCTCAAAAAAAGCTCAGATAAGAGATTCTAAATATGCAGCAATGAAACACTAATTGCATGTTTAGAAAAGGTCAAAAGTCTTAAAACTCCCTAAGCTATCTATCAGTTTTCTCCTTGAAAAATAGTCTGAAACTGGGACTATCCATTTGCATCCCTGCAATGTTAATTTCAGAACATGAATAGAAATCTGAACTCCTAAGGTGCAGATGTCAGGTGGATGCCATTCTGAATCAGTGACAACAACTTCTTTGGGAAAATACAGCCGTGCTCCATGTCAGCAAGCAGAAGGACCACTGGTCCATTACCAAGTTAGTTTACATTCTGGAGCAAACCTAGCCAGGATTTCCAGGAAGAATCACATTCAACAAGAGGGAAAACATGCTGAGTTAAAGGGAGTGAGTTCTAATGCTAGTAACTGATTCTGCATATTATAAATATCTTCCCAATCACTGCTTAGGCAACATTTTCTTATCTACAAAGCATCTCCTCTGTGTACAGGCACAGCTGCATATCTTTGAAACTCAACAACACATCAATTTACCATTCCAAAACCACAACAAGTAGAATTTACTAAAAAGATCCCAAACTTTCAGAAATAAGTGTCTAATCAAAATGGATAGAACTGAAGTGGTATAATTTTTTTATAGAGAGTAAATTTCTAATGCCGTTCCTAGTTTTAGTTTGAACTTTAGGTTTCAGAGTCTTTTCATCAGTATCAGTGCACTCACTCAAAACTGAAAAGATTTTCAATTTAAGACAGTAAAACGAAAGAAGTCTTAACAAATGTCAGATCTCTCAAGGTGAAGATGAAGCATGTTTTAAAGATCAGTCTAGGAAACCTGAATAAATGAGCTCACTGAAGCACCTACCTATTCCTATTGGCTTTACTTCTAAATGTACCCTCTTTCCATGAAGGAGGAAGGCTGTGTGAGCATCAATGCAGATAGCATAAGGAGACAGAGGTAGGTGATATCATTCTTCTATTTCCATGAAAAATGTGGAAGCCCATCCATTTCAAGAACTGACACACAGTCTCACCATTTGAAGTGTGTTACATCTATGCTTGATATCTCACAGTGGCAGCATCTGACCCATTGGTTTTGGTTGTAAGGCAATGAGATTTCTCTCCTTCACAGCACACAGAGAATGGAAGAGAAACTGAACTGATTGCCCTCAAGATTTCTCAGCAATATAAATTTCAGAAAGTTTTGACCAGACTTTTCAAAGCAATTTGATGTGATTGTACTTCTAACCTCAACTCCAAATGATCTCACTTCAGAAAACTGTGAACAAGTGAACAATGGAAGTTAAAATTCATATGACTACCTGATAAAGTAATGCATGATTGCCATGAAGAAAGCAGGCAGTCTGAGCATTTATTTGATGTAATTTAGATATGCTGTAAAAGTCTCCTCTAAAGGCTCCTTTTTCCCCAAAAATGTATAAGAGAAAGGCTGAAACATGTAGCTTCAAGCATGACATTAATTTTGTTCCAACTATACTGACTATATAGCAAAAGCTCTTGAGAGTTCTAAAATGTGCACATGCACTCTTTGGTATGGATTGCAGAAGCATGCTTGATACTGAAAAAGTCTTTCCAGATAGATAAACTTTGATAAAATACATATTTAAAGGATAATTAAATTTAAAATATTCTTAGGAGATATTTCCCCATTTTTAAAATTCTTCTCCTTAGGCAGTAGAATGTCATTTAACTCTTCATAATAAAGGCAATATAGCATTTCTGTGTATAACAGTACTTCTCAGTTTTTCAGGACTAAATCTCTTGTCATACTGAAGGAATTATTCATCATAGCAGAAACACAATCAAAATCTCACCTATTTCTTATTGCTTATAATTGATTTAGAAAAAAAGAAATAAATGGGAACCTAAAGGAAGCTTTTCTTTAGAAAAATATGGCAAACATCTAATTAATGCATGAGTTTCTGGAAAAAGGCCCGGAATCAGCAGCCCTTGGTACCAGGTCAGCTTTAGGTACGTGTAAGAAACAGTAGTGATGATACTGCATAACTGCACCTGGAAAAGGCCAAGCATATGCATTTACAAGTGAGAAACAGCTGAGTGAGTTGACAGGATGCTCTGTGCCCACTGGGAACACCCCCAGCCTTTCAAGCGTGTCTGCAGTGCTCTGCTCAGGTCTCTTTTGCAGAGCAAGAGGATTGGTGCATGACTTTTGGCTGTCAAAAAAATGTAGAAATGCAGTATTTTCACATTCATATACAGAGATCTAAAAGTTTTGCCTTCTTAGAATAAAAATCCTTGTACAAATGTACCATTCATCTTTGCCTACTGTCCCCTCAGTCACTCTTCAAAAACTGTCTGAGGGGAAAGAAAAAGACCAAGAGACTCCGCATTTTCCTTCAAGATGACAACAGAAATTACGGGAAGCATTTGAATTTTAGTCACTTCAACATTAATTTGGAAAAAAAATCATCGACTAATGGAATTGCAGTGGATCTATATCAACATAATTGAGTGGAATTTAGTCTTGTGCATTATAATGTGGGCTAATCTTTTTTTCCTAAGTCATAAATTAGGGCTTATCCAATTGCACTCTAACAGAACACGGAGTATTTTCCTCTTTTGAAAAGAATTAATGACAGGTAAACTTGCATACACTGCAATTAAGTAACAGTTTGCTAAAATTTGCTATGAGAAAGTCATTTAATGTCTCTTCAGCAAATATTTGGAACTACTTGCTAGCTCTCATACAAGTGTTACATGCCCAAGTGCAATCTGGGTGGCAATATTAGGCTATACTGAACAGACTTACACCCACAGATGGGTTCATTACATTTTGCATATGCTGGTTATGTAGCATTTAGCTGGAAAATTCCTCTGGCAGTGCTGAGAAGGGGCTTTATATTACAATAGGCACTTAACACTCACAGTACTGTACAGAAATAAGCCAAGAACACAGGGGGATGAAGAGGAAGGACTGGAATAATTTCTGTATGAAGGAATGCCAAATATTAAAACTATAATTTTTTAAACTTCACCTGTTCTATTTCAAGGACATTAAATATGCTGACTGAATCCTTTGCTGTCTTGCATGTGTAAATTATTGGGTGAACTTTAATTATTAAAGTGCTTTATTATTAAAGTGTAAAATTATTATCAACACCTATGAAGTGCGTAAGACAAAAATAATATATGCACATAAGGCACATATACAAGGAAACATCAGAAATATACAGGCACACAGAAATTATTGCTTTCGTTGGGATTTATGTTGTACAAAAGTTTTGGTCAATTATTGTGCATGTTCAAATAATTTTTTAAAATACTTCTCCACATCTGTTAGGATAAGCACAAAAAAGATGGGTTTCACCTCAGGCTTTGGGTTTTCTCTGAAGATTTTTTATTAAAATGTTACTTATGTCTAACTGAATCAATATGCCGTAAAAATATAATCATTCACTGGGGTGTGGCCTAAACATCCTTTTATTCACACAGTGAATGTAACCTTAAGTAAGTCCACTTAAGGATGTACAAATGTGGAGGATCAGATGCTCAAATTTACTATTTTGCTGAACTCCTTGAAATCATCTTTTATAGACAGGATGTAACAAAGTTTATGAACTATTTCATGTGTACTGATCTCAAATGCAGGGGCCAATCACACCTTGCTGAAAATGAGCCAAGGCATTTGCCAGTCTGTACTTCCCAAGAAGGGAATTTAGTTGGAAGAACGGAAGGGAAGAACGGAATTTAGTTGGAAAAGAAAACATTGGCATGAAAACTCATACTGAGCATGTTAGCTTTTGGATAATTTTCAGCTTCTGTTTTATTCAACCCAAAGTTAAAATAAAATGCAAAAGGTCGTCTTGTTTTCCCATCAGTTCCAGTTAGTAGTGTGAATAAGAGAACTAGTCCTGGTTCAACATGTGCCACATGATCAGATAAATTCCCAAGAGCACAGGGGAGCAGAAGAGGTGACATTGTGTAGCTTGATAAGGGAAAAATTCAGTGATTTTTATCCTTAACAATACATTTCTGTACAAACATAATCTGGTATACCTTACTACATTTAGAATGGTACTTCTATCTGTAGTCCTCTGTACCTGAATGTACAAAAATACAGTACAATACAAACAGTAGGCTGAAATAATTACACTGGACATTAGAATGTGCAACAAGTTGTTTGTCAAATTCCAGTCACAGATCTGTGGGCGTGAACTCCTGAGGAAACTACTTAAGCCCTCCCAGAAGGAAATTCTAAGACTATTCACATTACCCATGGACACATCAGAGGCATGGGAAGTCTGTGCTCATGTCACCCAAGACTGTGAAGGAGTCACATGAGGAGCAGGATTGATAGTAGGCTGCAGTTCCTGGGAGCCCACACAAAAACTTAAACATGAAAAATTTGCACAATTTGCACCACTTGCACCAATTTGTTCCAGTAGCAACTGGAGAGAGTCTTTATTTATTCATAGTAAGACCTTTTCTTCTTCCATTCATCTATAAAAAACTGAAAGAAAAGGAGAAAAGTAAAAAAGACAATTTTTTTAAAAAAGTGCTATAAGAGACCTGTCAAAAAAAGCAGATTCCAAATGGCTTCCAGAGCAAGTGAACTGTCCTCCACCTTCAGCTTCCTCTTACAGATGTACACTGAAAGCCTCTGACTGAAGCCAGTAAGGTAAGGGTGTGACCTGAAGACTGTTCCACGCATGTGTGCACACACATGCACA
>VXBC01005894.1:16053-35036 GCA_013399945.1 Ploceus nigricollis | reverse complement strand
TTTTTTTTTTTTTTTTTTTTTGGTGTGTATGTGTGTGTCTAAAGCTGCTTCTCCTGCTTTTTGTGACTTTCTTATTCATTCTTCACACAGAGGATCTGTGTGGGTCCTGTTAAATTGGAACAGGTAGACAGCCTACTGGGGCCAGAACTTTGCTGGCTCTTCTGAAAGGCAAATTTAGGTATTTATAGTAGTATAGCTTATCTAAGATGTTAAGCATGACATTCATCAGTTTGAGTTTTTTTCAGGATTTAATTTATTTGCTTTCAGATCACACTGAGAAGGAGGTGGTGTTTGGCTGGTATGAGCTACTTCACCAAGAACCAGATAGTACTGTATAATGCTGTCCCACCTTCTTTCTTCCTTTGCAATAATTCTTATGATCTGTCTTCTGTGCCTTACTTAAATTCTCACACCTCCCTCTAGGTAGACTAATGTTCTTTATTTATTACCTGTTACCGCCACCTGTCACACCTAATTTTCTTCTGTTGATTCCCTCTCACATGTTATCATTTTGAAATTACTGGTGCATAAATCCATCTTTTTTTTTTTTTCTTTTCATGTTTTCCTTGCTCACTGCCAAGGGAATGGTGACACACTATTGGACAGTGTTGTGCTATTGCTAATCTGAATTGTTACATAAAATCCTCTGCAGTATTGTTTGCAGATCACTTGATGGTAGTGTGGCAAAGGAGATCTTTTGCATTACTGGGGTTTTTTTTCCCTGCTGTTAGGGGAAAAAAACATGCCTTAGTCACCACCTGGGGAAGTGAAAACCTTCTCTTGTCATACAGTGGCATCCACCGTAGAGAGTCTCCAGGCATTGCTGTTTGTACAAGGTGTGGCTGGCTGTGTGGCCCTTTGTTTGAATCTAAGGGAGACTTTGTAAAATAAACCTGCCCTGATTTTCTTGCTGGGCTTATTAAATGAATGACTAATCCTCTTTTCTCTTAAATTGTACTCAGGAGCCATCACAATTAAGATTGTACTATTATTCTTCCTTCCTGCTCAGTTCACAGTTTGGAGGATTCCAGTTCCAGATCCAGTACAGATAATGGGGTTCCGTGACCATTCCACTGGCCAGGTCTGGGAGAGTTCTAGTGGGGCCCTTATGTGGGACTTTTGAGAGCAGCTCACAGGTTAGTTTGACAGTGTATGATTAATGTGAAGGAGGTGGAGAAAGAAAAATGGATTGGCTGTGATAAGAGCTCAGGGCAGGTTTTTTAAGAGAGAATGTATCTTCCGTATTCAGCAATGGCACAGACAGGTTCTCCACTCTTGCACCTTTCTGAACACAAGGTTTGAAGGATAGATAATATGGCTTGCTTTGCATGTCACGGTGTTTTAGAAATAAATTCATGGCAGAATGCTGAGTGCCTCAAACACAGCTTCTGATGGTCTGCTGTTATGGTAGAGCTGTGGAGTTTTTTGGGGGGTGATCATAACTGCCTTTGAGCTTGAAAGCCTGTTTTAGAAGTTAGTGCAGTAGTTCTCAGACCTCACAGATTAGGGTTCCTGTAGTAGTTTGGCTCTTTCTCGGTGAAGGTCATGTTGCCTATGATCTTCCCTTCATATTGGGTTTAATGTATAAAAATTGCCTATGACGTGTGGCTGACAGATGTTTTGGCAAAGGACGGTGAAAGAGGTTGGGAACAGAATGCAAGGAAAGGAAAAAAGAATCTTGATGAAATTGTCTTACAGGCACTTGTGTTCAGATACTCTAGACCTGAATTTTCCTGTTTTGAAAATCATTGGTATAATGTAGTCAGCAGAGTAACCAATTGTTCTGCTGAGATTGTGGAGCATAGTTGCTGCTTGAGGAAGGGGAATAAAACCAAAACTGACGTGTTTCTTTTCCTTTAAGAAAAGAAAAGAGAGTATTTTCTCCTTTGTCTCATTCTTCCCTGTTAGCTTTTTGTTGGAAAAGAAAAACTGTCCAGTTCATTCTGTCCTTTTCCCTTCCAGCCAGTTTTCTAGCACGCTAAGGCTACTTCCACCCAATTCAAAACACCCTAGCTACCTTTTCAGCTTTGCTTCAGCGGTTTTTGCTGTCATGGAAGTTTTCTGTAACCTGGGGTCACACAGTCAAACACAAACAGTTCTAGTGCTAGAAGAGTTGTTTTGCTTCCTTTTGTAAGACTGATGACGATGTCTATCTTTAAAGCCTGGGCATGTCCAAGTCTCCCTAGAAGAGAATTTCAGTAAGTAGCATGGAAGAGTTCATAGGAGATTGTCAGGTCCTTAGATGTTTGATTTCTTTTTTCATTTTGTGACCTCATATTCAATAGGATCATAGAATTGTTTTCATTTTTGTGCATTTTCTGTCAGGATGAAGACACTAAAAACCTACTGGGACTACAAAGAAGCTGCATTAAATTATCAAGAAGCCTGGAGAGTGCTGCGTAGCCAAGCTCTGCTGGGTTGGGTCAAGAATGCCAAGGAATACCTGCACTTCACATGAGAATCCATGTGACTATGTGAATCCAGGAATAAGCTCTGGTCCACAGCAGATACCTCTGCAGTTCAAGGGCCAGAAAAAGACACCCTCTAGTTTATGTGCTGTAAAGAGGCAGGAGTGAAAAGGAAAGCAATTTAGAGAATACTTTTATTTTTACTGAGTTGAAGCCCCCTTTTTATTGAAATATAGAAAAGGATCATTGCTGACTTAAAATTCTGAGCTGCATGAAACAATATGCCTCCAAAAGAAAGGAAGCAGTGATGTGCTATCCTAGTATCTGAGGATATGATCTACCAGCCATAGTCATTGCAGTGAAAGTAATGTCAACTGAAATTCAAGCAGTACTGTGGAAAATTTTAGTGCCACTTTTTTTCTTCCACTTCTCATAATGTTGTGCTTGTTTTTCTCCTGCTGGGACAACCCTCATGTATATTAAGTAGTACTTTCATACTCTGAGCTCTTCTTGTCTGGTTGCTGGAAGAATTTTCTGTCACCCAGCCCCATTGCTTCTAACTGGAAAAACTAGTTCTGTTAAAGTGTCTCTTTTTTTGGGGAATCCTTCATATATGCTGCTGTTTACTAAACATAGCCACAGATATTGCCACAGCAGAAGCAAAAGCACTGGGGAGGAGTCTGTATCATTATGATGTCCTGTGCATTTCAATTTCAGGACTTTGCCAGATAACATTTCAACTGCTTTGCTTCTGTAAGCAGGAAAGAAAACTCCTGAATGATTTGGTTCAAATTGGCCAATCCTGTGTAATTACAGGCAAACATTTACCTACTTTTCAGTGTTTCAAGCACTGTCCATCTCCATGCCCCCCTGTGGGAAATGATCAATTAAAAGCAGAAATGCCTCGGCCATTTATGTCACTGTTCCTTGTGTTCATTAATAGCCTGGCAAAAGTGGAGATGCTTTGGGGAGTATTGAAAGTAGTCTCTGGCATGTACCTTCTATTCTCTTGTCATTATGCTTTATTACCAACTAACATCTGCATGACAAGACAGTCAACACTGTGAGCAGTTGTGGGGGAAGCAGCGTGTAATCCTCCTTAAACCTTCTGTCCCAGTTACTGCCTTTTGTGAGCAATTTCAGGACTGTGTAACTGCTAGTGAGCACATTCCCCTTTTGTATTTTTCTCTTGTAAACCACAATTCATAAAATATTTGGACAAGGCAATGTCAGGATGAAAGAAGTGGATAATTTAGAACTTAAAAATTCCTTAGCGATTTGAATTTTTTTTGTTCTTTGGTATCCTATAGTTTTGGATTTGAAAAATGGGCACAGCAGTTCTCCAAACAGGCTTTGTTGTCAACCTACTGAGCTACATATGGGACCAAACAGTACACATAACATTACAGTATGAGAAGTGATAGCAGCAAATCCTTTTTACTTCACACTTAGGTTGACTTGTCAAGTAAGAATAGTTCTCTTGTTGAAGAAGTAACAACTTGAATTCTGTGCGTATATGTATGTGCATACATTCTCTCAAATCCAGCACTAACACACAGAAATACCAGTTCTACTGGTGAGGGAAGTAATTTTATGTGTTTGTAGAGGGCAAGGGATTATGGAGATGAGGGACTTGCAGTAGTCACGGGAGGGTAAAAAATGGCCAGATGCCATTGCACATGGGCTACAGGGTGAACTGCTGAAGATAAATGGTAGCTGTTCCTGTAATCGAGCAAGTAGCATTCCAAGGGCAGAGTTCTATAGTGTACCTAAAGAGCTATCAGTAGATTTCCAGGTTCCTAAAATTTGCCTTTGTTCTTTGCTGAAATGTTGCAGAAACTATTAACTTATCATACCTAGTTTTCCAGAGTTAATCAACAATGTCTGCAGTGAACCTGCTGACCAGACTGGAATGTTCCCATTTCCTATCCAGCTGCAATATTAAAATGGGTTACATAAGACTAGTTCTGTAGTCATGCATCAGTTTTCAGATAAGCAGTTATATGGTTTAAATTCTTTTAACTCTTTTCTAAAATTTGAGCCTGCTGTTAGGATTGTTCCTGGTAAGATTTTTTTGTGCATTTCTAAAATACTCGTGAACTGTAGACTGATGCTTTTCTGTTACCTGTAAGATTTAAAACTAGTTTTTGAAGTGCTGAACACTGATGCTAACCTCACTTCTTGGATGGAGTTGAGGACATACTTAAGCCTAGAGCAAGTCAATGAATATGCGAAGAGAGGGAAGGAGCTGAAACAGAACAGCATTTAAAAGGCTGAGGGGCTATGCCTGTGGGATTTCATCCTCAACTGGATGGCATTTCTGTGACGGAAAATCAGTATTTAAATGCTATATTTGTTTAATTCGAAAATGTCAAGAAAAGCTGTTGGCAGCACCATGAAACTGTTCTAAAAATCGGAAGGGAAAAATGCAGAGATAGGAAAGAAAAGTCTCTGCTTTTGTAATTGGTAGCAAACTCAACTTGGATCATTGTCAGCAGGTCTTCGGAAGAATTGCTCCTGGAAAGTAACAGCTGACGTTCCAAGCCTGTATCACTCCTTTGCGCTGGGATAGCTGACACCCCGAAAAACAAAGATAGGCAAGGCATGGGGAGGACAGCAGAATGCAGAGACTCTGCCACAGGAGAGCAGAGTTAGCGAGGGAAGCAGCAGGAATGAAGTGCCCACAGTGCATGGTTAATGAGGACAAGCAAACAATTGGCAGTGGGAGTGGCAGAGCATAAGAGGGCACCAAGATTCCCACCATATGTGTAAAATGAGCACATCTGTATTACCCAGATAGGTCCTTGCCTGTCCCAAACTTGTTCGGGGACCAATGGCTCCTAATTGCCAGGACAAAGAAACTGTAATCATTGAGTGGGATGTCTTTAATAGTGTCACTATTAGAGGTGTCATTCTGTTTTCAGTCATAGTAAGAAGGCAGGACAGACTGCCTGCTTATCTTTAAGGAAGTCAAAACCAGAGCATAGAAACAAGTGGTTTTGTCCAAGGGTAGGAGTAATCATGTTTGACCTTGAGGCTGCAGTTCCACAAGACCAGATGCTAGCATCCCACTGTCTTTGGAAATGCAAGGTTTTGATCTTGAGAGTGTGCTTCCACTGCTCACCTTAACACAGGCTGGAAGGCTTACTGATCTCAGTACATTGCGAGTAAACTGAAGACTGTTTAAATTACTGTATTTGTAGAAAAACAAACCATGAGCCCAAAACAAGATGCAGCCTTTCACCAGGAGTTAAAAGACCTCTGCAATAAATCCATTAAGCACTAGAGGAAAGGAAGAGCTAGGGTTGTGCTGCTGAGGGCAGAATTCTGTTGGCAAGGAGGAAAGAAAGGTGCTGGAGTTTTCTCTCAGACTATCTGATAATGTCATAAGAGGGCTGCAGCAACGATGGGTACGTAATATATATACAATTAACATATATAGATGTAGAAGCAAGATATTTTTTGAGGAAAAACCATTTAAATGGTCTAAATTTGGTCTATAATAATGTCTATAATGTAATCATGGTCTATAATAATACACTAAATATTGACTGAATACTAAATTCATCCAGTACTGGTTTAGTTATATTGGAGATGACATTTCAATTTAGCTTAAAGATAAGTGACATAGAGGTGTTGCTGTAGGAACAGTGAGGTATTTCTTCATTTTTTGTTCAGTGCATCAATTGAAGGGTTAACAGAAAATGAAGCTCATATGGGCTCAAATGCTTTATATACTTTTACAGGAGTGTCCTATCTAAAGGGATGCATTTCACCTCTGCATTTCAAAAGGAAACCTCTTGATTTTTTATTGTCATTTTACGTGTACCTGCAGATGAAAAGTGAAGTTACTGCTGTAGAATATTTATCCTTACATTCTCTGGAACTGCTTGTGTGTCTGGGCTCCTAAATCTAAACTAATAAATACAGAGACGTTAAAGAGAGCAGTTACGTGGGGGTTTTAGGGGCTTATGGAGGGTACTCCAAAAGTTACCTCAATCATAACATCTTCCCTTGGTTTTAGATACATCTGTTTGCTAGCATGTAATTAACTTTATCTAGCATTTTTAAGTGTTTCTTACTCCTCTGTTAACAGCTAAGAAAAAATATTACTTGGTGAATATAGAAAAACGGTAACATTTCAGCATAAAGGAAACAGAACATTTTCCAGTAATAAAAGGTAATTAAAAAATGACAGGTGAAACCGCTTTTCTTCATTCTGAATCAAAAATTCTATTAAGAGTAAACAGAAATGTGTGAAAAGGGAGTTAGAAGTAATTCAGGATGAGAGCACTGACAGAATGTTTCTTAAAGCAGTGGTTTACAATGCAACGGTGTTCTGACTAATGAAAGGTTTACTGAGATCAACAGCACATTTTCAGATGCAGTAAGCACGTGCATCACAGTTACTGTGTCAAGCCACAGTAATAGGGTAGTGTCAAGCTTTCACAGGCTCCTACGCTCACATTTTGGAGTCCTTCTGCCAATACTTGTGAATGACTGCAGAGCTAAAGAATTCTAGGCATAATGTATCTTCATGGGGATTTGAGTTAGTATGAATTTGATTTAAGTTTGGAAAGTGGTACATTTCCACTGTAACTGGAAGCATTTTAAAAACTAGATTCTTAGGCACCACATAGTGTGAAAATGAATTAAAACTTTTAACAGGAATCGAAACGGTATTTAGCATTTCCTTGCTGGCTTAGGAAGGTCAAAGTGATGCTACTTCAATGCAATGTTATCCTTTAATATCAGAGTGCGAACTCCAGCACTTGGCAATTAGGTCAATTAGCTGGTTTTCCCACCCTCTCCCACACAATCCAAGGGTTTGCCTCTTTGCCTGTAAATAGAAGTAGCTGTGAGATATAGTAGCTCTGAAGCTATTGGTTTTGAAACCTACAAAGAGCTCCTTGTTTCTTCCTGGTATCAGCAGCCACACACAAAGTTTGAGAAGCTGTACAATGTCTAGTAAGTAACAGAAGCAGCTGTGTATCATCTAGTAAATGGCCAAAATGAAGGTAAAGAAATGACAGCACTGCCTGTTTGTGACAGGAATTTTTATTGTACTTGTTTGTTAATTGAGAAAGGAACATACTAGCTCAATTTAACACGATCAGCATCTTGCTCCTGGCTTTGGATAAGCTAGCAAATCCAGTGTTTCCAATACTAATTTATTGTTTTTATTTTTCTTAAACTGACATCTCAAAACAGAATAAATGTGTGTTCTTCTCTTCATGTTTTAGTAGCCCAAGTACTTTGCTTTATTATTTAATCAATGTCATCAAATGTATCCCCCCCAAAGAACTGAGGCTCTGGGAATTCATAGCCATGAGAAAAAAAAAAAAATGCACAAAACCAACAGAAGTTTATAATTTAACAGTCTAATAAAACAAAACCTAGCAATATATTAAGAAATAAATCCAGTTACAAATGCATGTATATAGAAGGAACTTCTGAGGATGTCAGAACAGAAAATGATCAGCTATTTACAAGATACACAGCAGGATGGTACAGTAGCCAAGACCCACCATTCAGAAACCAAATGTGTTCTCTCCACTGTAGGCAACATACAAGAATCCATCCTCATCCTTTTCCTTCTCATAAAGTTGTCCCATAGTTAAGCTTTAAAGGGAAAAAAAAGAGAAATGGTTTGCTTGTCTCATGCAAGTTGTCAATGCTAACAGAACCTCATACAAACAAGGATTAATAAAAGCTAAAACCAACCTGTAAGTCTATGTATAGGTTAGAATACAAAAAATGAGGGTAGATGAAAAGCAGTTGACTTCTAAGTTAGAGAAATGATCCTGGACTCTCTGCAGAGTAAATTTTTTATATTTCTTCACAAATGCCTTTGTCAGAATGCTTCGTTATTTTGTTGGAAATTGGTCTCTATTTTGAAAACAAAAAGAAACCCTAGCAATTACTTGGCTGGTCAACTGCTCCAACCGTCCGTCTACAGATGGTTGGAGCAGTAGACATCAGTTGGGTGCACAAATGAAGCCTCCTCAGCTCACCTTTCTCTGACTTCCCAAAACTTAGAAGAGGCTAATGCACTGAAAGATGGAGATGGATGTGAGTGACTGAGAAAACAACGTCATTCTGCCCAAGAGAGGAGCTGGGAAGATTTGTAAGCAGTACTTGAAATGGAAGAGAATTGGTGAGTAGTAGATAGATCACCAATCCTTGACATCCTTCTCTCTTCATACAGAAGTGTATTACATAAACTGAAGCCTGTGAGATGAGCAGAGCCATGAACAGATTGTGTTTTTGTTTATCGGTTAAGAAGTTACTATTTTTACATTAATATTGAATGATCAAAGCCCTGTTTTTCTAGCTGAGATGTGACATCTCATTATGAACATGTGAGAAGAGACAATGGATCTCTCTTTCCTGCTCCTAGCAATTCTATAATACTGTTATAAAGATGACATATAGGCATTCTCAGTACTGTTAGAAGAAAACAAGCAGAAAAGGATGGTTCTCATGGGTCCCTATTGTGTATCAGGTTACCTGGAGGGACTCTTACAATTAAGTATTAAGAATAATACCACATCTAAGCCATGTAACAACATACTATTTCCTTAAATGTTATTAAAGTATCTAGTGTAGAAAGTTGTAGTTGCTGCTTCTACTATATTCTGTATGTAGCAGAAAACAATGAAACTTATTCCTATGTAAAAGCAATGCAAAAAACCTTTCTATTGCAATTATTCTTTTTTTCATAGAAGAAAATAATTTTAAAAAAAGAACCAGCAACTAGTTTGTAATGTTACAATTTCTTTGTAAACTGATAGGTTATTGGTTTTTTCAGAATAATTTATGGCATTTGCTATTGAGCATTTAATGTGCAACCTTTTTTGTTATACTGAGAATCATTGTTTTCTTGACATTGATGATGTACGTGTTTTTGCACTCAACCAAATGCGACGACATCATAACTGCAAAGGTCACCCTTTTGCCATGGAAGTAAATAATAGTATATTTTTCAGTCACCCTTCCTTTCAGCCTAGCTCAAGAAATGAGACGTTTATCAAATTCATGAGGAAAAAAAACTTTCAGTGAGATTAAGATGTGACAGACATCTCCTAAAATCACCAAATGAGCCTCGAAGAGTGGTGTTACTGACCCTCTAATATGCACAGGCTTGCTGTAATGATTCTGAATACCAAGTGAATAGCCTCTCACCTGGATTGTGGGACAGTCTTGTCTACAAAGAGGAATATTGCCTTCTCAGATGGCAGTTGAATCCTCTTCCTGATGATCCACATGAACTGGGCCACGGTGATGTCAGACGGAACTAAGTACTTCCTCTTGTCAATATCAACAATCTGAGATCCTGAGACCTTCTCCACTATGACCTGTAAAGTGCAGGTGTGAAGGTCAGGCTGTTCAGGATTGGTATGAACAAGACAGCTTTGGTAGATCGCTTGCTCATACAGGCTTACAATGGTGAGTAGAGGGGATGAACGAAAAGGTTTCCTGACCGCAACCAAATCAGAGATAGAACTGGCTCAGCACTGTAAAACCTGATTTTACAGCTGCACTGAAACCTACATTTATATACACACAGTGGCTTGAAACTTCCTGTGCCTGTGTTTGGCAGTCATGGTGTAAAAAGTTGCATTATGCCTTAAAAAAGACACCTGTGACAGGAAAGTATGCACATCACTCAACCTTTTGTACACTGACAATATGAAATTACTGCAATGTGGACCCAAAGCTGAAAATGAACCAGCAGTGTACCCTGGACACGAGTAAGGCTGATAGTGTCCTGGACTGCATTATGCAAAGGACTGGGAGGTGATCCTTCCCCTGCACTGGTACTGGTGAGGCTACCTTTGTATTCTGCTGAACTGACATTTAGAGTATTCCATCATTGCTTCAGAAATCAGAAATTGACTACAGAAAGGAAAGATAGCAAGATGGCCACAAACAAAACCGAACAAAAATAAACCAAACAGAAAGCAACAGGTACAGGGGGACGGATAATTAAGTATTGCTTGTGAAAAAGACACGATGCTCATTCTACTGCACAGACTTGACTCTTGAAGGAAAAATGGGATTTACAAGAGGTTCCAGGGTCTCCATTCCTTAGCTCTGCATTCCACTTGAAACATTAAGTTTGAAAAACACTTCTGACTGTTGAATTGATACCAACTATTTGGTAGCAATGGTATGCGGCTCAATTTGAATCATCAAGCAGAAAACACATACTGGTCCAGACAAAGGATTGCTGCAATTTGAGATTGAATTCCTGTATCTGTCTACACTTTGCTGTCCATTCCTGATACAGCAGCATGTCATTCTGACTCACACTATGAGTTTCTATGTTTCTTTTCCCCCTAAGGTTATCAAGGATATGTTTGAAATGGATAAATGGATACTGTGGAGATGTACGGTCATTAAGGATGCCGCAGTCTATGTGTGAGGGAATAGTTATTCAAGAGAGAACAGCAAGGATCATATCAGCTCGCCAGATTGCAACTGGAGAAAATCTTGTGACTAGGTGCAGCTGAGCAGCAGAAAAAGTCAATGGGAATGAAGATTCTTCTCTGGGCTCTGCTAACAGAAAAGTTACTTACCAAAAGGTGAGAGGCAGGAGTGGCACTAACTGGCACATGGTCAGATGGGATGTGGGAAATTTTACACTCAGGCAAGTAAGTTGAGAATGTGGACATGTTGCTAGTTGTTACATAAGGATGTGAACTGTGGTCTTTTCAGAGACTGAAACATGGTAAAAGGGATTGCGGAGAGAAGAGAGCTCATTCACTGTTTAGCAGATTGGTAGGTATTAATGCAGAAAGGAGGGGTCACCACTTGCATTGGCTCTTCAAACAACAGGGTTTGCATGGGGAAATTCACTATGAGGACTGGTTATAGGCATAGAATACATGAGGGATATCATCTAACTAATTTAGCCAGGATGGAAGATGGTCAAGGTTTCAGTAGTCTTCCTAATCTTTCTAAGGATCAGGCACAGTCTTCAAGACAATGAAGGTATTTGCTGGGATATAATTGCCATTAGAAGAAAGCAGGACCATGATATATCATAAAAATCCCTGGAAAGTTTTTAGAAAGCTTATTTGTCAATCTGCACTGGGAGAGAGGAGGAAATGTTGGAGTAGTTAGATGTGTTTGGGGCTTCTTTCAAACATCCAAGGACACAAAAAGGAAAATGAATTTACTTAGTAGGAGCTCATCAGAGTGGGCAGGATGGAAACAGTGTATCCACCTTTGCCTGTAAGTACTCTGTTGAAGCTGGCTTGGCTACTCACCGGGACACGGTCGGGGTATTTGGCTCGGATTTTTGCGGACTCGACACATCTGTGCTCTGTGAACAAAACTCGTAATTAGTCATTGCATAGTAATTATATTGCCGGTGTCCTAGGCCGAGAGGGCAGCGCCGGCAGGGCCGTGAGCCTGCGGGGATCGCGATCATATTCCCGCCTCCGAGCGGGTCTCTAGCTTTTCTGGGAGACCGCCCCCGGGCATCGCACTACCCTTCGGCGAGGGCCGCCAGCGGCTGTCCGCCCACAGACAAGACGACCGCCTGGGAAAGCCGACCGCGACAGATGGCGACAGGGGAGACGGAGGGCAGCGGGGCCGCTGCCAGGCAGCGCCTGGCCCAGACCCACCCTTACCCAGCGCGTGGTCCTCCTTGAACATCCACTTCATGGTGCAGGCGTGCGGGGAGCAAAGCCAGAGGCGGCGAGGCCCGTGTGCGGGGGGCGGGGGCTCGTGCCGGGCCTGTCGCTGTCACGGTCCCTGTCACAACAACAGCCACGGCTCGGCAGGCGGGACTTCCGGCTCGCCTGTCCCCCGGCAACCGCTTGAGCAGCCGCGCTTCCGGCCGAAGATCGCGGGGCGGGGCTGTGGCATCCGGGCTCGGAGTCACCTGCCGGGTGCGAAGCCGCCCGCAGGGCTCCCGGGGCACTCGAAGCCGCTCCACAGACTTCGTCGCCCCGGCAGGTGTCCCCGTCCGTGTGTCCCCATCCCGCTGCCGGGCGCTATCTCGCCGACGGCCCCGGGAGGCAGTGGTGCGCGTTCATTGCCTGATGCGCAAGTGCCCTCGGCGCTGATTGGCGCGGCTTCTCGTCAGTCCGACGCTCCGCCCAGTGCAGCGCTGAAGGCGCGGGCGGGGGCAGCCGGTGAGAGAGCGGGGAGGAATAGTGCTTGTTTGCGGGTGCTGAGGGCAGCTCGCCATGGCTGGCGTGGAGGTGTTCTCGCATCCCGCGCTGTACACGCGCTACCGGGCTGGGTTCTGCTCCGCCGCTGCACTGGCGCTGTTGCTTATCATGGCGCTCACCTATGTGCCGCCGCTGCTGGTGGCCTACCGGAGCCACGGTGAGCGCCACTGGACCCCACGCGGCCCGACCGGGCCTGGCGCAGTCCTGAAACCTTGTGCTGTTTCTGCCCTCAGGTTTCTGGCTGAAGCAGAGCGCGTACCTGGAGCAGCCCACTGTTCGTTTCCGGTACGAGGCTCTCTTCGTCGCCACCATCGGGTCCGGCCCGGGCAGCTTCTTGGCGTGGAGCACGTTCCCAGCGTTCAACAGACTCCAGGAGGACCGGCTCCGAGTCCCGCTCCTGTCGGTAGGCCTGCCCGGGGCGGCCCGGCAACAGTGGCGAGAAGCGAGGCTGCAGAGTGGGGCCAGTGGACCGGCAGCCGGCTCAAGGCACGAGTGCTGATGGCGCTTTTGAGCGGGTGGCCCGTCGGGCACCGCTGCCTTCACGTAGCAGCAGCTTTATGTATAACCTTATGCCTCACATCGGGATATGCTGGATTTTTAATAAGTCCCGTTTCACTCCCTCTCAGTGTTACTGAATCATAGCATTACTTAGATTGGAAAAAGCCCGTAAGACCAAGTCCAGTTATTAATCAAACCCTACCAATTTTGCCACTAAATCATGTCCGTAAGCACCACTGGTGGTTTGCGTGAACACATCGGTTTACTTTCATCAAATTAGTTGTGCCCTTCTCCCCTGGCCACGTGACTTATCATGATGTGGAGTTTGCAGGGTACCCCTAGATTTGGAAGTAGATATGTGCCTTCAGAAGCACATGTCACTTTTCTTTCTGGGATTTCACAGTGGCAGTTATTTTTCTGTCTGCCTCTGTTATGAGCTATATTTTGCAAGTAGCTGAAGTACTGGACACTCTGGCAAACAAGCACGGCAAGCCTTGGCTTACAGCCAGGAATCAGCATGCAGAGGCCATTTAAGAGGCATGCTGCAATGGCAGGAGGCACAAGCCTGACCATCAGTTATATATTTGCACTGTGTCTTACAGAAGATCCAGCAGTAAGGCATGCTTTGTGGCATGCAAGGGAGGTGGTTGGAATGGTGTAGGGCGGAAAAGACCTTGAAGTAAACTTTCCCTCCCTGGAGGGGTGTATGAGACCTTGTATAACAGACAACAGTGTTGGCTTTTTATTTGTCTCTAGCCCTCTGTAAATAGTAAAGTGGCGTTTTATTGTATTCCTAACTATGCAGTTTATTTGCTTCCTTGGTATGTGCATGCTGCAGTTGTAGGGTCCCCTGGGGTTTTACTTTTTTTGTTTGTCTTTCTAACAGAAATTCCTGTCTTTAAAAAAAATTTGTTTAGACTAGAGAAGAAGACAAAAATCAAGATGGCAAAATGGATCAGTTGCATTTTAAACTGGAACTTCCATTGCAACCAACAGAGCATGTAGTTGGCGTTCAGCTGATTCTACTCTTTTCCTACCAGCTTTATGTGAGCATTTTTAGTTTTGTTTGTTGTGATGTATAGACCCATTGTAAAATTCCAGTAGTGGTTATACAAAAGATGAAAAGAAACCTTCCACATTTGAAATTCCTATCTAAAATACGTATTTTACTGAAAAATATTTAATTTTCTCCTCTGCTGTGTCATTCCTAGTCTAGCTCTCTTGCGTATTTTGATACACTTTGTTAGGGTTTTTTTGTTGTTGTTGTTGTTGTTTTTATATTTTTAAGCTCTATATTCTCTTGGGCTGTAGTGCACCATACAGGACAGAAATGCACAACAGTGAGTATCAGTGTGGGTGGCACCTGAAAATAACTGAGAGTCTTGCAGTGGGCAGAAGGATGTGCATTCCTACGCACTGCTGTGTCTTGACATTACCAGTCCATTTTCTGAGGTGGAGAGTCAGGCTGTTGCAGGAGCCTAAAACTCCTTAGATTTTGCTTAGCAGCTGTTGAAGCATCGATAATCATCTGCCAGGATCTTCTGTATCTTGTAACTGGGACGAGGAAGTGTTATAGGAAGACAAGACAATGCAATTCTGCTGCCATTGTACCTCAAATGGCAGTGCAGTTAATACCTAAAGCAAAGAGTAAACCACCAGTGCACAGAGAACCCAGGGATACATCTGAAAGGAGCAATAATACAGAGCTGCGTTGGGTGCAGCCACACAGACAAAAAGTTGTTTTCCTAGGGAGATTAGGCTGTTTCTTTAGAGAGTCTTGCTGATTGCAGACGGACAAGCTTAGCAAGCATAGCTATGTGGTGTAGAAAGCATTCTTAAGCCTGAGGCCCAGAGTAAAGGCCCAACAGTCCTAAATTTGGGTTGAAGTATTTGGTCAGGTATTAGTATCACAGAGAGTTACGATATTCACAGCACTTTTTTTTATCCCACTGTAAATGTGGAAATTTTCCTTCAGACTGAGTGGTTGCTAAGAACTAAAGACCTACCTTCTTTATTTGGTTCTTGCAGAGTACAAGTCCTTGATTTTGACTGCTGAGTTTTTTTAAAGTGTGTCTCCAATGAATGTGTTTATTCACCTTGCTGCTTTTTACGTGTTATGACTAGTCAAAACTTTCTGTCATTGGCCACAGACACTGGACTTCACTGAATTTCCTGTGGAACTTTTTTCAGTTAATAAAGTTAGTTAACTATTAACTAAGGTAGTTCACTTCTTTTAAAAAATGGTATTTTTTATTTGGTGGTCTCTTGTTTAGACTAAGGCGATGATCTAAAACTTGGGAGTCCTAGAAAAATCAAATCAATGTAGAAAAATGTGTAGATACCAAGAGGTAGAAAAGCGTGTTGTGTCCTTCCTCTCCCCACTAAATTTTCCTCTTTTGTGTTCACTGTTTCAGAGAATGTCAACATTTGTGATGCAGAGCATGGCTTTTCTTCAGTTTTTTTCTCCTGTGCCAGGGTCTCAGCTCTATGTGAATGGAGACTTGAAATTAAACCAGAGGCAATTACTTAACCACTGTGGACTGGATACCAGATACAATGTGAGGAAACGTTTTTCCCTTCCCCATCAAATCACCCCCCCGGCCTCTTAATCCTCCTAGTATCCTAGGTGACACCCTAATTATTTGTACTACTGCACAGAGTGAACTGTAAGACTTTGGAACTGGTGTTTTCTTGTTAGACTACAAGAGGGAAGAGGTTATTCTGCCAAGATGTTCAGTCTGATGTTTATGTTCATTCCTTGAAGGGCATGGTTACTTTGTGTAAGAAACTCAGTAGAATTACTGTCTTGAAGACTGGACAAATAATTAAAGTGTCTCCTTGTTGTAACAGGTGTCTGTGGTCAATGGCACAAGTCCTTTTGCAAGTGACTATGATCTAGCAAACATCATTGCAGCATATTGGGATAGAAATGGTAAGCCTGAATGTGTAGCTACAGGACAGTAGTAGTTAGCATATTGGCAGCTGATTTGTGAGGTATATGACTTCTGTATTAATACCTAAAAGCCCCTTAACCTGGACATTTCCTTTCTCCATTATAGTGACAACAGTCTTTTCAGATCCCAGCCCTGTTTGGATGACTGGAAGAGCAACGGATATGCCATTTATCATTAATGCCACCGTTCATTACCCAGTGGAAGTTATCTTATATCCTTCAAAAACTGCACAAACTGTGACATAAAAGGGTTATATTATTTGAGCCTCCACCACATGCAGGCCAAATGAAGATGTTTTCTCTTAGATGTGTTGCTCAACTTTTTTTTTTTTTTTGTTAGCTAAGCAAATGCTACAGTTCTGGAGTTGATGGAATACCTAATTGTCCATTCCTTCAGATGGTTGTGCCTTCATAACCGCTTTTTGCCTTTCTTTATTGGGAACCTGTGTTGCTTTTCAGCTTTGCTAAAAAGGCCTTTAAAGCAGTTTGTTAGCTATTCTCAGGGAATATTCTTAGTACATCTTGCTTTGGTTCTGCAGTACCTGCTGTCCCGATGCATCACAGATGCCACTCACAAAGCATGATACTGTAGTCTGTGACCTAAAGTAAATGATTAGAAATCTGTATGCAAGATCATCTCACCAAATAATAACTCCCGCAGTGGGAGGTTGTTACATCTGTTCACGTGCAGACAGACCGTAATTTTTTTCTTTTGAAAAAGTAATTCTTCATTCGTTACGTTCTTTATTCTTTTTCTTAGACAAGAACAAGTCTGCATTTAGAAGAATCTGTATGGAGCACACTTCTTATAAGATTTGTTTACCTGCCTGAATATTAACAATAAGTACTTCCTGATGACTCAGGCACAAAGTAGGTACTTCACCCAGAAATGGTTTAAATGTCTTCTAGGACAGACGTTTTCTCCAGCTTTTGTTACCTACCATGGTAGAAGGCTTTTAGGCGATTCTGTGGGTCAGAGGCTTAGCATTTGTGACACAAACCGATGTATTAACAAGGTTTGTGCCTTTCTGCCTATGAGTTTCCTTGTTTAGATATTGCAATGGTAGCATCAGAAGGTTCTCTATTAACACTCCTTGACTTTCTTTAAATATCAGCCAGGATTTTGGGAAATTATTAAATTTGCCTGGATCCAGTATGTCAGCATCCTCCTTATCTTTCTTTGGGTGTTTGGTAGGATTAAGATGTTTTTGTTCCAGAATCAGGTGTTGACTACAATTCCAGTATCACCAGTTCTGCCTGTATCTCCAGTACTATCCTACAAACAGCACCAGTCCTAAAGAGATGCCTGAGAACACTTTATAGAAATGCCATTCAAAAATAGTTACCTGATTTTATTCTCTATACACTTCTTACTTCAGAAGATCAGAATTTTGTAAGTATGTTCCAAGTATGTTCTGTTTGTGCTTCCTTTTTAAAATATATGTTCATTCATCTAATTTCTTTAGGAACACTGCTTTGGAGCTGGAAAAGTTTCTATTTTTGACAGTAAAAAAGAGCCTAGTTACTTTTTTGCAGCTGAAACATGCCTCAAAAACCATCTTGAAAACTGAATATAATATGCTGACAGTAACAACATTAACTGTTTTTACTTCTTGTAAATCAATTCACTGCAGTCTTAGAGCTGTCAAGAGTTATTTGTACATGCATTTATGTGCACTATGAAGTGAAAAACTGCATGGATGAGTTAAGGTCGGAGATGCACTTCTGTAACTGTGGCTATACATACTCAACAATTTAATTATTAAATTGGATGATGAATAAAATCAAGGTTGATGTGAGAAATCAGGTTTTGGGTGATAGTGTGTGCAAAATTTGCACAACCATTTACTACTAGTATTATTACTGTAGCACCCAACCATTAATTGTGAATAGTAAAACAGAGAATCCTTGTATCTATTGAAAGAAAACTAGCAAAAAATCCTACCAGGGAAGCCTCAGAGTTTCAAAGTAAGTGCATAATTACCTTCAGAGCTTAAATAGTTTAGAACAGATAAAAATTATAATCACCTGGTAGACACTGAAAGACTGTGTCCCTCATTCTTGATGGTGGTGGTCATAGGGAAGATTATTTTATCTTCTTTTTCTGGGCTTACTTTTTATGCTAGACAAGCTTACAAGAGAAAACAGCAAAATTTCCATTACGTTTTCAGTTTTGTATTAAAGAATTAATTCTAGCAAAGCAGTGTTATGGCAGGACAGAATTTAAAACAATTCTAGGTGCTAGAATTCTGTAAAAAAATTCTAAGTGGCTTTGGTTCTCTTGAACTATTAAGACATGGTGCAGCTATGAAAGAGCAGCTTAGCAGTATGCCACCTTTTGGCCATCATCCTCTAGAATTCAACATCCTGGCAGTTGGGAGAGCTACCTTTTCCAGAAATTTCCAGTTTGCTCTTGGATCTTTGAAGTCTCTATGTGGCAGCGTAGGGCTACTGATAACTGGCTTCGTGTCAACATCTCCAGAGTCAAAGCAACTTCTAGCCACTGCACAGCTTGAACAAAGGGGGCTGTGAGCTTGTTTCCCCCATATCTCAAGCTGGTGTACATTTGGTATGCTCTCCCTTGCAGCAGTAATGGTGCTTGTGTGACTGCATGAGTTAATTCAGGGAGTTAATTATGGTGAAGATGATCTTTATAATCACTTTTTTAGACAAGTCAGTTCCCTGACTGAACTTGGTGTGTATCGGCACAAGCATTAAGGTGGACATGAGCAAGGGGTAGAAATCTCTGGAGAAACCACAGGACCGCAATTTAAGGGTTTGAATGTTCTACTCCCACAAAAATGTAATGCGTAAGAATCTTCCTACAAGCTGAACAGAAGTCTGTTTAGGTAGCGACAGAAACATGGAAGAGACTAATGCTCGAAAGCCACACTACTGGGAGACTCCATTAATCCCTCTCTCTCTCACTTCTCCTGT